>JBAJNP010004108.1:0-35238 GCA_036877545.1 Yasuhikotakia modesta | reverse complement strand
GATGAAGGTAAACACAAAGATTGACTTTTGAAATTGGTTGTTTAATTCACAGATAGTTAGTAGGTTACATAGGTAAGTAAAGCTCATATTCTGAGGAAAATTCCCTCTAATTGTGTTTATTTAAGCCTCTTATCTAAGTTGGATAAGTCAGTTGCTGTATGTTTTAGTGAAGGACAGCATCTACGTGGATTTTGCACCAGATGAAGGGTAGCTTGAAATGAGTTCTCTGTCCTACATTACAGGCCTCATGATTAGACCAGACACACAATCATATCAACCTCAAGATCAGGACCTTTAATCACAGCTTCTTCAAAGACGTTTTGGAAGCCGTTTGCTTGCTAAATGCCATTTTCAACAGCTTTATCATTTTAGCAGATAAAATGTAGACCTCTGAACTCCGCTGACGTGACCAGAAATCTGAACTGAGAAAAATCTATAGATAATGGGAGTCTGACTTCAGCAATGCAATTTATGTTGGGACTATATTGTGGTTTAATTGTAACCAGAGGAATAAGCTTTGCTCTCATTGGCTAATGAGTTTTGGACCGCTCCCTGCATAGACACCTCATTGGTCACTTTGATGGCTTTTGTGTTATGCTGCTCTTTGGTTTGTTATGCTGTTACTATGTTCTCGGCTTGCCTGTCTTTTAGATTATTAAACATCAGCTTGTATCTAATCTGGCTAAATAAATCCTTTGCTCCTTGTTTTTTCAACTCAGCCTGTTATTGTCATACGAGATGACAATGGCAGCACTTATTGTGAAGGACATCACTTAAGTACTACGCTATATTCCAAACTATTTATACAATACTGTGGTATAAAAACTGTTAAAATGTGGTTTGCTTAAATGCAATGTTAAAAATCTGCTATTGAGTCCATTGGTTTTGTTTTCATAGTTTTGTTTCTTGTCAGGAAAGGCTTTGTTGGTAAAAATCTGATTCTTGGGAGCGTTATGTGTGAATGCATGCTAATGTTAAAATGTGAGAATTTTTTTTCCCAGGCACACTGTCAAGAAATTGTTGGTTTGAGCACAGGTGAACTGTTGTGTATGTCGTAGAAGTTTATGTCTTATGTCTTGTGTGACTTTTTTATTTGTATAATTTTTTGTAAATATTAAAATATATGTATTATATATAAAGGATCTAAACTGCATACTTCAATAATGTCAGCAAATATTTCAAGCACACCCATTGAGAATCATTATCCCTCAGCCCTCAGGAAATTGTTGAAGTTGTTTTAATAACATTTCTGCCAACTAAATTTTAGTAGCTAATTTTAAAAGCAAATACAAAGCTTGTGTTTATTTTTGGTTAGGGACTTCACTTTAAGTAAACTCTTAAAACTCTTACCCTTTAATTTCTTTGATAAGTATAATTTTCCTGTATTTGATCCAGACAAATGTACTTGTTGGAACCCTGTTGGCAAATGACTGTATTTAAACACATCTTAAAATATATTTTCAGTTGTTCAACACTGCGGGACTACCTGTATGTTAAAAACCCTTCACTCTTCACTTTTATCATTTATCTTTATTTTTACATTTATCTTTAAAAACCAACTGTGTCTGTGTCACTCACAGCATCACACTATGAAGATATTTAGTCACAATTAAAACAGTACATCTTAATATGCAAGACAGACCAGAGCATTGTAAACTGTTAAATGAGTCCATAAACAGGTTTTCTCCTCAGGCATTGATCTCAAGCCAGTGTTGTTATGAATCTGTGCTGCTGAGAATTTGCCGAGCAGATCTGGGAACAGACAGCGGCTGGATTAACAGACAGCGATCTCAGCCCCCTGTAATGAGCCACACTGGGAAGCCAGTTGTGTGATTTTCCTCTCAGAAGGATCCACAGAGGTTTGATGTGTGTGTAGGACCTAATGAACTAAAGCATCCACATCTCTTCAACTGTTCAATCTCTCCACATTATCCTCCAGTAATCCTTAATTTGCCCCTCATCACTGGTGGGAGACCCCCTTACCACTATATTTCACCCGTAGCAATAAGCTGTCAGGATATCAGCGTATTAGGATTTTCCATTAATGAACTTTTTAAATGGTTTGGCCCTCAGTCAACAGGACTGTCTTTCTGTATAGCCCTGTGTCCAATTGTTCCTGTATGAACAAGCTCAGTTCTCTGTAATAAGATGTTATTTGTAACCTTATGTAACATATTTTGTAAGAGTTATTCCAAGCCATAATGTTAATTTTACAAGAGCGCAAAGCAAACATTACAAGCAGAATATTAACCAATAATCACAAATGTGAATGATTTTACCATAGTCTACACAAAAATTAAACAATTGTACTTACAGTTTAAAGGAACTGTGTTTGACAGTAACACAAAAAGAACAATGCATTTAATGCCTCTTTAATTTCTTACTTTTTAATTTCTTAAAAAGTTTAAACACATCGGTTCAGATGTCCAGGCTTAACATTAGCTTAAGATAAGTGAAATTAATTAATTAATATTAATATATAATGATTTGTGAAAAAACACATTCATTCATGTAATCTGTAATTTCTTCTAACTTGACTACAATAATGTATTAATTATTATAATATTTTTTAAGAAATTGTTTAATTTTAAATTTGTTTAAATGGAAATTTAACAGATCTGCTTATAAATATTGTAGATCCATCAATTATGCTATATTTAAAACATATAAGACTTTGATAAAATAAATGTGCCTCTGTGAAAATCCCACCTATTTTATTTCTTAAATCACATAAGAAAAATATGCCTCAGGTCAGGAAATGCAATGATTTTCAATGCAGGTGCCCATGCCCACTGTATTAGATGGGAGCCTGGATGCTGACTAAACTAGTTTTAAAAGTTAGAGCTTTGGTTTTAGGAATCAGTTACGGTTGTATCTGAGAAAACTTTTTCATTCATATGTGCATTTTATTTATATGTTTAGATTTCAATATTTTCAGGTTTCATTTTGATGAATAAAATATAACAAGCTAGGCACATTTTCTGAAGAAAATGTGTGCCGCTTGCTGTGGCAAAACTTGGGTCAAAATACTACAACAATGTTATCATTACTGTTACATAATGCTGTCATGATTATAAATGATGCTAATATTTTACCATGATAGCAATATGATGTTAGCATGTTTTAGTATGATTTAGCATGATGCTAGTATGATTTAACATGATTCTAGCATGAGTGGCATAATCACAAGACTAAAAAAATTGTGGAAAAAGATAAATTACTTAAATTTAAACGTTTTTGGTCAGGAACATCAGGTAACACACATATCTACTGACAAATGCATTTCCTGAATGTACTTTGGTTTTGAGTAAAATATAAAATTTGCTTGTAATTGTTATTATTGATTAGGAACGACCAAGAACTTCAAATTGATGTCATGAAGTCAAACATCACAGTTTATGCCGGAATTGTTCTTTGTGTCTTTAAAGCATGATGTGGGGCCAGTAAAGACTCTATCCACCCACAGCTTTTATCAGTCATTTATCTTTAAGGCCCAATAACTTTCCCTCAATGCTAAAGATAAACATTAGCTTCATATGCTATAAGCGTCCTTCCTACGCACCACGCTTGAGCTTCATTGAACAGCAGAACACAAGCCTCTTTCCAGTAAAGCTGACATGTCACGAGGGCTGTAGACACACACTGCTGAGGCTGTGGACACACACTGCTGAGGGTCCCCAGCTGTTTTGACGGGTGGGAATTCATTTTTATGTGTTGCTGTGAGGTCTTACCAGAGTTCAGCTTTTATCTGCACCTGCTGTGTATTGATTTACACAGCCTGTAAATCTCTATTCCACATCTGTTCCGCTGTGATTTAAACAAACACTTATTGTTCAACTACATGGGACATACAGTGCTTAGAATATTTAAAGCAGTTTAAAGTAAATGCATTCATTTTAAAAACAATATAACTTTTATTGTAAGCATATAAAGTAATTTAATGCATAATAAAAAACAATTACATTATGATTATATTTAACAAATTGTTGTGTGGCAATAAATGGTCTGCTGTCCATCCTCTTGCTATGACCTTCAATGTTCTTATTTTTCTATCTACCCATTCAATATAGGTGTTGGATTGACTGTCATCAAATTCTGTGGAGCGCTTCATCACAGCTAACACCCTCCTTGATCTCTGACCCTGAAGCTACAGCAACAATTTCTTGCTAACCTCTCACTAGTTTCTGCTTCAAAGTGGACTGCAAACCACACATTACCAACAAAGAGAAAGCTGGCGAGATATTAACAGAATATATGAAACTGTTTACCAAAAAATTGATAAATTCAGATGTTGCCCAGATAGCTTTTCTTGTTAAGTATGTCTTGAAGCCTTTATAGAACCATATTGTATATTCTATATATATTGTAACCCTATTATTCCCTATTGAAAAAAGTGTTTTTAAACAACATGAATGAAATTGCAGCAGTGTCTAAAATGACGTTGTTGTTTTGATATTGTAATGTGTTTCACATTCACTGATGAGGCAAAACATTATGACCTCCTACCTAATATACTGTCCTCTGTGTATCATCCAATAGTATACATGTATGCATGAGTATTTGACATAATATTTAGTTATGTATTCAAAAGCAAAGTCTGATTTAAACACTGCATAACACAACTCGCATAACACACAATTATGTTAAAATTACAGTGATCTGAAGTGAAATTATTTTAGCCTGTTTATATATTCCATAAAGTTAATTTCAATTAGATATCAGAGAGTTACACTGCATGACCATCTAATATTCATTCTAATGAAATATTACTGCCTTACATTAAACAACAAAGGAAAAGGTATCAACACAGAAACAATGAATAAAGCAAACTCAGGTTCTCTTACAGCAGCCGGCTATTTCTTTCCAAGCCATTCACAGCACTCCAGAACACCATTATTTCTCTCCTGAAACTGTTTCAGAGAATCGTGTGAGGAAGTAGGGAAAAGTTTGGAACCGCAGCTTCAGGAAAGAAAACCTTTAATATTTTCTCATGGGTTTCAGCCCGTCCCAAACTTTACTAGGAAAAAAAAGAGTCTGACTGACTTTTTGTATTGCCCTTCTAAATTGGTTTGGCAACCATCGGATGTATGTGCGATAAAGCCAAAACTGACTCACACTTTTCCATACTTGGGTCAGTAAAAGGTGTACCAGTGTGTTTCCAACAGTCCACGGGAATAGAGCTGTGAGAGGAACCCTGCGACAAAAGCAGCTATTTTAGCCAGATTTTTCTGTCCTGTGGTGTTTTTAAAAAAGGCTCAAAATAGCTGCTGTCTCAGTGTTGGCCAATGACAAGCATAATTCCATGAAATTTACATCCATGAAAGTTTTTGAGATAAAGAAAGAGGTTTTAAATTACACCACAATCTGGTATAAGTCTTCTAGATGTTTTGACTTTAAGATTCTACATTGTTCAAGACAAAATTCATGTATTTTTAAGTCATCTTGCTGTCGACATTTGCAGTGGTAATATTTTAGTAAAATTCAAATTTATTTATGTAGTGTTTCTCTTTACAGTGTTTTACATTTATTCCTTTGGCAGATGCTTTAATCCAAAACACATTTCAGGTACACATTTTATCAGTACTTGTGTTCCTGGGATCGAACACACAACCTTTGCACTGCTAATGCAATGCTCTACCAGTTGAGCTACAGGAAGACAAAGTCATGTTGCTTCAAAACAGCTTTACAGAAAAATGATCACACATGTTCAATACATAATACATGGTATTATTGCAAATTGTATGTCCAAGATGTATATTAATAAAACAAATTATGAATACTAGGTTTGTAGTTGTTTTATGAATATAGTGTTAAACACATTTGGACCATTTGAATAAATGAACGTACAGTAAAAATGTCTGACATGTGTTAAGATTGTACCTCTCTGTGGTCTATGAGAGGCTAATGTATTAGCCAAGATATGCTGTTTAAACTTACACAGAGATGATACAAACAAAAGTAACATCTTATGGGACAGGGATATGCAATAATACACAATGACACCATCAAAGACACAATAAACAAGCAACATATACACATACACAAAAAAATACACAATTCAACAGAGGAGACAAAGAAATAACAAACAATAGTGCATTTAGTTCTAATTATATCATTTAGCTACAATTAAATACTAACAATTTACAAACAACTTACTTTACGATACAATAAGAGGCAAAAACTAATGATAAAAATACAAATGTAAAGTGAATAAAATATCAGGATTTACAATAAAGCACAAGCTGTGCTTTTTCTTAAGGAATAATTCTTTCTGCAGTTTCACTTAAGATGGTATTTAATACATCCTTTTCTTACAAGATCTTCAGCAATGCTTGAGAGTGTATTGCACCAATCACTTGTCTAATACAAAATGGTTGACGCTACGAGTCTGTTTGTTGCCCTGGTGAAGACTCAGCTGACATCTTTTTGCTTCTCCACACATAAATACGCTTTTGTTTTCCATTTGTCTTGTTTGTTTGGCCTGCGGCAGCGTTTTGTGGAAGGGAAGACCCAGGGGCTTGCCACAGAATATGGCACAGATCTTTGTCCTGTTGTTTTTAAGACAACAATTCTGTGAGGATGACTGTGAAACTTAAAGAACTTCAGAGATGAGCTACAAATTCAAACATGCCAAGCAGGGAATCTCAGAGCTATGTTACAACTTTCCCCACAGTAATAACTTCATTTAGAGACACTGGTGGGTAAGAATAAATCAATGACAGGCAGGAGTTATTTACAGGCAGGGTGGGTTGTAACATAAGGTTTTATGTGGTGTGTGTGTGTGTGTGTAGACTAGTCCCCCAGGAAGGGACTGTGTAGTAACATTTTGGCACTGTGTAGGAGGGACACAGGGAAACAAGGAAATGAGAAAGTACATGCTATGTTTAGTACAACATAGTAGTGTTAGCTGCGTCTGTGCTCTCTTGACTGTATTTTGAATGATTTTACTGTATGCTAGGTTGCCTCTACATCAAACAAGCACAGTAAGGACAGTAGAGCGTAAAGTTAGTTAAAGAGAGGGCATTAGCAATAACTAGTAGCAGTAGTATGGTAGTCTAGATTAGACAGGTAAAGTTTAATAGGTGAAAGAATGTGAAGCCGATGTCACACTGTGTTAAATTCTGGGTCAATGGTTTATCAGGACACCATATTAGGAGGATCATGCAGGTTTTCTGTTAGCGAGTTAAGGGCAGTATTTTTATTTCCTGTCACGATTTTGAGAAAATGTCACCACCGCAGGTCATGCTTGCTGCATTGAGTCACAGTAACTCACCTCATTGCTTTGGGAACCAACTTGACAATATAATACATATATTTTTTTACATTTTTTTAAAATGTAAAAACAAGGTGACAAGAAGACCAGCTACAGCAAATCTGTTAAAGTCAAAACCATGAAAAATGTATGAATTTCATTTCAAGGCAAAGCTAAAATAAATGGTAAGTAGATATCTATATTAATTTTATTATTAGCATTTGGCAGTAGCTGCTTTTGAAATAAAGGATTAGAAAACAAATGCACACATGCATGTAACCCTGTATCAGATTTGTAATAATGAAAGGTAGAAAAATACTCCTCATCACCTTTTTAACCTCCACAGTTCACAACCTCCTACTTTAGTGATCATCTTTACGGTTGCAGGAATTAGGACAGACACTTTTTAAGCTTCAAAAACATTATAAAATAATTCCTAATAATTAATAATGACTTGTTTATATTCCAAGTTTTCGAAAGCAATACTGTTCACTGTTGAAAAACAAAATACAGTCCATTATTTTAGGAAAGATTTGAACAGTCATCCATTTATGACTAAGTTTTCCTTTATAAGTGAACTATAATGTTTTCTCTTTAAGAAAGTGTACATAAAATCATGGCTAATCAAATATTACCACACGTCACAGCTGTCATGAAACACAATTGTAAATGACAGTTCAGACTTTAAAGCCTATATCTAAAGAACTATATCTTGCAACTGTTAAAGTAAAACATTGCTGTATCCATTGAAATCCATTTGTAATGGATTAATTCAATTCAAGTACCACAATATTTTCACTTCCATGCCTCAGGGAAATATATCAAATACTACAGCAGAGGCGCAAATACCCCTTCCACAGCCCCCAGTCCTGACAAATTGCACCCTGGTTGTGTCAGATTGTAGCTTATGTACACTTTCTGTATGACGTACAGCTACAATCACATTATCAGGGTATGTTAGTGTGAATAACCAGACCGGGTGGGTTCAGACTAAAGTATGTACATAATATACATAATATTTTTAATTACTACTATTGCGTCAGTTTGAAGTCAAACTTTTGTTAACTTATGTAAACACACTTCAATAGGTTTTTTGTCGTCTGTGACAGCAAAATAGATTTTGGAACAGAGCCTTAAACATATACAAACTTTATTCATTGATGTCACAGTCTAAGCTCGGTGTAGCAACATGGATAATATACGAAGCGCCTGTTCTGTCCTGTAAATAGCCATTAGCACCGGGTATCAAGGTAGACTGGAACGCTTTATAGTGAACAATGACTTTGAAATGCAAAATAGTCTCAGACAATCAAACATTTACTCAGGGTGCCTCGGTAAAATGGATGCAGGGTCTTGATTTTACGCTCATTTCAGACTTTTGTGAATATTAAAATGAAAGCTCTTACATTTGCCACAGTGAATATAAAAGATTCGAGATGAAAGCGCAGATCTTTCATCTCTGGTCACAGAAAGGCATGAAAGAGATTTTGGAGAGCCTGCCGACATGTTTTGCATTGCAAGCAAGGGGCATTGTTCTTCTAAGCATTTTTACACTAGATGAAACTGGCTGTTTTCTGAAAGCGAATGTATAGCTGAAAATGAGATAATGGTGAATTTGGGTCTTAAAAGCTATTGTAAGACATGGCTCTATGTCCTAACACCTTATCTGACCTTGGTTGAACTTTACTTGTTGTTGGAGTGTTTACATGAGAGTTGGAGAGAGAATTTGAAACTTGCAATAGATTTATATTTGCAAGCAATCGTTGTGTTTTTGCAAATTTGTTTGATGTCACTAGTGTCAGTAATTAAATGCTTTCCTTTAACCAATAACGGTGGTCATTTACACTGAGGTTTTAAAGGTGGCATTTTAGCAATTTTCCCCCTGGGATCAATAAAGTTCTTTGAATCTTTAATCCTGAATTGCTGTAATCTTTGGGTTAGAAGGAAAGTGAAAAATGTAACTGGGTGGGAATGAGGAAACGTTCCCTCATTATTTTTCGACACGGTACAGCTGGGATCCCACTCCAAAATACCATCAGTCCAGAGGAGTGAACTTTGGAGAACAGCTTCTGCTGTGATGACAGACCATGAGTCAAAATCTACTGGATTATTAAGAATCACAGATGGGCAAAACAAATGGGAAACTTCAGTCGTTCATTGCCGAACATTCATTCTGCAGTTCTGCATTATAAAGAGAGAGTGGGTCCAATCAGACGTATGTCTTCTCGAAATGTCATCTCCATCCATCTAGTTTTAAAGATGAGTGTGGTACCTCCCCACACATTATGAATGTTGACGAGGTGAGATCTCTCATTGTCATTCGCACAGAATCATTGGGTCCCTCGTGAAACAGGGTGACATTTACTATTGCGGATGGAGAGATGGGTAAAGGTCCAACAGAGGTGAGGCAAAACAGATGGTTCTGCTCACAGGAGGATTTCAGGACTCATTGATAAACATTCAAACACCTCTTGTTGTTTTAAAAGGAACATACTGAGAGGAACAGCTTCAGAGGAGATGTATGATTTTACTGTGAACTTCTTCACATACTAAAACCCTGTTTTCTTAGTTTTCATCTGACAGGGTTGTTTTGTCAACTGCTCTGTATTTTTCCACAGCCTTTTATCCTACAAAGAAGACTGTTGTCTTACGAGTCCTTAGTAGCACCTTAAAAAAATTGCCTGAATGTTGGGTGTGGCTGTTTGCAGAAATGTAACAGATTTTTTGTTAAAATATCACCTGCTGAGTCTGTGGAGTGAATAATATCAGTCGCCCACTGAGGAGAGTGGAAACCTTAGTAGGAACTGCCATTATTGAGTCAGTTTTTCCATCAATTTTTTTATTTTATTTTTTTCCCAAGCAACAACATAACTGCAATAACTAAAGCCACTCCCTCTTTCTTTGCATATATATTTGGGACACATTTAAATATTGCCCCACTGTGACATAAGAATGTGGGGGAGGAGTCAAAGTAAATGCAGAAAATGCATCATGTGACCACTTTAAAAACAGTGTAACACATAAGCTATAATACATTGGGTTAAACAGCAAGTTGCCAACACATTCACAAAGCTACATAACATGCACTCACACTGCAACCATCTCTGAGTTTGCGGGATGTTTGGTACCTAATGGTTTCCCATTTGACCTTTTCTGTTTTATTAATCCTAAACATTCAGAATCCATCAAGCACAGAACATGAATAAAGACAGTAAAACATGATTTTACAACAGTAGTATTATAGCTTATGACTTAGTCTTAAATCTCTTGCTCTTATAATTATACAAGAAATCATCAGTTTGCTTTATAATGGTCATAATGGTCAAAAATTAAGAGTACAATTAATAAAGTTAAAGGAATAGGTTGCCAAAAAGGCCGGTTAATACATAATTCAAATCTGTGTAAGCAAACAGACACTTTGGTCTATTTGTTTGCATACATGCAGAAAAAAGAAAAATAATGAAATATACAACACAAAATACTACTCTAAAATAATGAACATACCTCCAGCAAACTGACATGGACAGAAACAAGGAAAACATGGGGCTATAAATACACAAGACAATCAAGAGCAGCAACGAACATCTGGACGCAATAAGACTTTTAGCCAATCAGAACATGACATTTGACAAGGGGGCCAATAAGACAAAAGAGATAAATAAAAACTACAAAGGCCATAGAAATGAACTACAAAACTAAACTTCAAAATAAAAGACATGAAGACAAGCACAAGACAAATACATCTTACAAGATGTAAACTTGAAATACTGCAGGTCTGAAAAGAAACAATAAAATTATACAATAGGGAATGTATAATGCAAAATATACAATACAATTACAATACAATACAATTTTTTAGTCCTTTCCTTTTTTCTGTCAGAAAGTTTTACAATAACTAAATCTTGATTTTAACTTTGTTACGATTTTTAGACAATATTCTGATTAAAAACTTTAATGTAAACAGTGATTTACTGGCTACATTGTCTGAATGACACTGGACACATGGATGCATGATACTGGTCAACTGTTTAAGGAATAAACTGTTAAAATATCAGACACTGCAGACATATTTTATTGAATTAGCAGTAAGTGTGTTTAATTCAGTGCTGGACTAATTCAGTGTTTGGATATTATACTATTAGTCACTCCGTGACATGAGTTACTTTTGCATTCTGTAAGGGTGTTTTAATTTGAAGTAATGTTGACATAACTTCATGTGTTTGTTGGAAAAAAACAAAATGTATTTCCGTACACTATGCCTTTAATAAATCTTTAACATATGTGGTCCTGTTTATTCAACAGGCTGTATGTATATAAGTGAACTAGTATCTATTCAGAAATGCGTCATGCCATGTTTTTCTCTCGCAGGACCAAACAACAGCTCTGACCTTCTTGTAGCGAAAAAAAGCAGTTTTCCTCACCTATAAGGGGACACTGGTCCTGAAGACTTTAGATGCTTCTCCTCAGGGTTGCTGTAATGAGTTTGCAGCTGAGCAGTCCAAACATCTTTATTTTATGCATGCGTCTGCGCTGTCATTTGTACTGTGAAGGTATGTGACTTGCAAGCAGAATCATAGTCATTTTGTAAAAAGTATGTGTGTGTTGCTCAGAGAGTCATTATAAAGATATTGTCAAGACAACCATAGAGTTGCACATTATTTACTAAATAGCTTGCTGTAATGCAAATTAGGCCATTAGCTTCATCACTGATGTCAGTAGACCTTTTACAAACTGTTCAACAAAGCCTCACAAAGACACGCACAAGGCCAAGACTTAAAAAAAAAACATGCAATACCACATATATTGCGTGTGTGTTTTTTTAGTATATCTCAGTATTGTGTGCAAAACTGCTTTAAAGCAATATAACACTGTACAGTAACATTTAATTAAAGGTCTTTTTGAAAGTTTTTGG
Source organism: Yasuhikotakia modesta (assembly GCA_036877545.1). Lineage (NCBI taxonomy): Eukaryota > Metazoa > Chordata > Actinopteri > Cypriniformes > Botiidae > Yasuhikotakia > Yasuhikotakia modesta. Next base: position 23,074 of record JBAJNP010004108.1, on the reverse strand, counting down.
CCAAAAACAGAAAAAAATATGCATTTGGATCTTTGTTTACATGACTACTACACATGACTCCAAACACCAGTGGAGTGCTATTGCTAACTAGTGCCCCCATCTCTTAGGCTGAACCTCTCTCTGCTAGGGTGAAAACAATCACATATGATGATACAATCCCTGTATCATTAAAGAAGAACTTTGTTGTTACAAATCAACTGGTTCTATTTTGGTGTTCCTTCTGAAGTGTTTTTCATAGAATAAGATTTTGAGAAGAACAAACAGAAATGATGCAAGAATCACAAGTGCAAACCCGTCTCACAGCTAGAGCAACCCTCAGGCAGTCTGTTCTCATGAATCTCTCGTAAGTCCTGGTTGGAGGTGATACTTATGGCCAGGGTCACAGCTGTCCCGTGTTACTGTTTGATGATGGAAACTGATTGGTCTGGCTGAGTTTCACAGGCTTTGTGGCGGCTTTAACCCGCAATAAGGAGTCTGGGCACTGTGGTACAGATGGCTGATTAGGAAAAAGTTTGTTGCGATTTGTGTGGGAAAGAGATATCTGATCCTGGGAACCAAGTTTCTCTCGTATGTTGACTATTTCTGAGTTTTAAAGGATATTCAAATTCAAGTATTTTATGTAAGCAAAAACTATGACATCATTAATGTTATTTGGCCTCTTGCATCCTGAAGAAATAATAATCTGTTCAAGCAAGAACCTTGAAACAGGTTTAAACTATACAAATTCCCTTAAAACCAATGACAAAGAGATGTGGGTATACAAGACACCCTTGACTTTATTAAAACTTGCTTATTAAAACCAATTTCTTAGGCAGAAATTAAAACTTACAAATTGTAACAATAAACCATAAAGTCACACAAGTTTTAGCTCCAAGGTACAGGTGTTCACCAGCAGTAAGGCCGGCTAGAAACTGTCCTTCAGTGACCCACAATAATGTCCCCAGTTGTACAAAATTGCACTTATAAGTCCACTACAAGGGAATAGAAAAAAAGGAAACTAGCCAGCCTTTGCTCTGGGTCCTGACACTTGGAAAAAACTAAAAAAACAATTAACAAGAGCCAATATAAACAAAACCAACAAAAAAATCAATTAGAATAAACGAACAAATTTAATGCCACACCTAGGGAGCCAACCTGGGAGCCAAAATCCAATTGGGCACCACAGTGAATGTTCAGGCCCCTAACATTCAGTTAACCCTTGGAGTTGTAAGTTGTAGCACATGAATACAACCCGGGTACAGTTAAGTATTTCTTTATTTCACCAGACTGATATGTCCTCCTCAAAACACAGAAAAGCTAAAACTGAGGCACAACGTCACTTATCCAGACACAAACTTTTTCGTACCTCGCTAAATGAGGCTCACTAATGAGGGTGTGTGTATCAGTGCCACTTTATTTCACAAAAACATTTCATTGTTAATATGTATCATTAATATTATCATTTGTGTTGTGACAAACTAACACAATTTGCCCAAGAGCAGCAATGAATTTGTTCTGCTCTTGAGGTACAGCCAGTTGTTTTGTTATCGTGTCATACAGCCCTCACATAATTATTCTGAGACACTGGAGAATGCTTGTGTAATCATACTGAAATCTAACCTTACATCCGCTTTTGTCTCCGTAGATAAAATGTGTTATCCATAATACAACAAAATCAATGTTATCATATAATTTAGCTCACACAGGAAACAACTTGGTTTAAAAATTGTACTTCTATTAGTCAGGATCGCATTCATCTGTTTTTGAAAAACACTGAAGATTTAATATTGAGGGTGTGTGTTGACATCATTTTCCCACCAGAACACATCCCTCAGTCGACTGAGTGGCAAAATGCTATTCTGCTTAAATTAAAGGCTGTATGTATTTACAACAGCATTACGCATACAACAATTACGCCTCAGAAAGAATAAATATTAACTTTATAATTAGAGACAATGAGATGACCTTAATGACACAAATGGGTGACAAATGCTACTGCCAGAGGGTACAGTTTTTTTTTAAATGAGAGACCCACTCTAACCAAAAAAACTCAAAACACTTTTTTAAATCTCTGCATTTCAACTCTGATGATCAAACTAAGACATCAGGGGTTTGGAAGAAACACTGGTTTGTAAATAATGACAAAAATGATAAACTCACCCCTTAACACATTATTTTAATAGGTCTGAGCCATGGAGCGTGTTTAGCGATGGGGGATGTGGGTATGAGTTGTGCCTGTGGTTCTGATCAAGCTAAATTTATTTTAAAGCAATTTGAGAGCACCGCTGTTTATTTGAAACCTGGGAGCAGTCTTATTTTTCATAGCACAATACAGCCACAAATCTCAATAAGCCACAAAAGGCATTGCTCTCGTATAATTGCAAAAGGCCATTTATTTACATCCATAAATAATTCACAGTGTGCTAAGATCAAGAGCACTGCCATTCCAGTTGTTTCGCAATTAAAATTAATATTTAATTAGCATCGGTTAGCTTTCAGGAAAAGCGCTGCACCTCATTTTCTTGGTTTCCGAGGGCAATTATTTGTGGCTTTACCTCTGAGTATACAGTCGCCGTTATTAAAGACAAAAGGCAAATTTCCAACCAGCTCTTAAAAACACTCAACAATTTGTGTCACATTTCTGATATTTGTGTTGCGAGGACAATCTGCTTTTATTAGTTGGTGCCATGTAGTTACGTAAAAATTGCTTTATCTCTTTGTCTCTTATTCTTCTATGAATTAAAAATTGGTTTTGACAACTTTACAATTATAACCTTTACACTTTATAGAGGTTTAGTCCCTTTATTTTCCTCAGGATCATTATTTTTCTCTTAACGCATCAAGTATGTGGAAATGAATGGAGGGCTTGGTAACTTCATAGCACAAATAGATCTCAAACTTCTAGTGTAGTTAAAATGCACAAATACATTGTGGGGCCACTGCACTAATATGAAACTGAATATACAAATACTGTTCATGATTTATAATGTTGCACAATATTTTGTTGCCTCTCCGCACCATTGACATACATTATGCAGGTTAACTTGCAAAATCTTTATTAAAACACAATGATTATATATTATATATCTACAAGATAAAGTAAAGTATTAAGCAAGAAGAAAACCAACATGAGCAGATGTTGCTGTCAGAACTTTCTGTCACAGAAAAAGAAGAACATTTAAACTGGAGCAAAAGAATATGAATCATGTTAGCTGAGATCTTGAAATGTTTCCACCAGTTTTTTCACTCAGTTTGGGTTGCTTGTGTCCTTTTGCAGCTTGAGAATTAGAGTTGGTCGGAACTAACTAACTAAACCATTTGTGGGGCAGTCGTGGTCTACTGGTTAAGGAGTCAGGCATGTAATCTGTAGGTTGCTGGTTCAATTTCAGCACTGGCAGGTAGCAACTGTGGTGCCCTTAAGCAATGCGTCTAACCTGACAAACAAACAAATGCAATTTATAAGATCAGTATATTAATACAATAAAACTAACACAGAGACAGTGTTAATTCTTAGTTTCTCTAAGTGACATGAATAGACAGATTAATGTGTGTGTGCTTTACATCTGGGCCTTAAAGTTTGTGTGTCAGTGCCACTTTGATGGAAATTATTAAACTTCTGTTAACAAACAGAAGTCAGAGATTCTCATCAAGTAAGAGTTTTGGAGAGAGCATCTGTTTGAATAATCAGCTGTCCTCTGAGCTCCCAGACATTAGAACAGGACAGACAGGTGTAATAGCTGAATAGGTTTTGTGTGGTTAAAAGTGTCGTGAACAGCTTTATTCATGCTTTGAGGATGCATGCAGCCAGATGCTGCAGTGGTCTCCAGTTGGAAGGAGCTTGAAGGGTAAAAACTCTCTTGTACTTCCTGCCAACTTCATTACTTACAGCTTAAGACTAATCCCGAGCTCAGGACTCTTTCCATTTAATCCTAAACTTAAGAGCCATTTCTCCAAACATCTACCGCTGCGCTCCAAATTACACAGCTGATACGATGCAGCAGTGTGATTCTCTCAAATGTATTCATAAAACTATCAGTTCATCAGTGCGTGGGTTGATTTATTTTATCATTTTCTGAAGAAGAAAGAACTTGCTACTATAATGACATATTTCAGGAACTTGTTTAGGTTCTTGTAACCAGGTACTGGTTAGTTGCTATAGGGCATTTCTGTGCAGCAAAATGATCAACAAAGAAGTACCATGAAACTTTACCACAACAAATTAAGGAAATATAACAATAATTGCTTCAATGTATCATTATTGTAATTAATTGCTTGTGAACTGTAAAACTGTTTCCATACAAATATTTATATTTGCAGTAAAAATAAAAAGAGTAGATCAGATTTATTTCTGTTTTGTGAGAGACTGTAATTGGACTGTAACTGTTTTGTGAGAGACTGTAATTGTAAGTGTAATTGGAACAAACAGGGCAGTTGTGGTAGAGTTGTGTGTGTGTGTGCGTGTTCACTCCTCATGAAGGATGGCTTAAATGCAGAGGTCACATTTCAGTTATGAGTAGTCATAACTGACAAAAAGATGTCACTTCACCTTATTGAACAGCATTTAAATACTTTCTTATTCACAGTTATGTTTCTTTTTCTTTTTTGCACACTGGGATTCAGCAAAATGTGAATTGTAAGCTGATTTTAAACACAGATGTACATGTGTTGAGTGTGTAACATCCACACAAGACACAGACTGAATCTGTCTGTTTAATCTTGCAGGGCAGACAGACACAAAGGTAGATCTTATTGCCAGTTCTGTGTCACGGATATGCCAGGCTCTACTCACTGCCAATCACCAGCCACAAATCAACCAAGCCCCTCCCACAGTCAATCACATTACTTGGTTACAATTTTCTGTTAAAAAGAGTGTGTTGTCATCACCTCTTCACCACCCACTAGCTCCTGCATCTGTAAGAACAATCGGTTATCGGTTAAATTGGTTAAGTCTTTTCATTGTCAATGCTCAATCTAATTTATTTGTTTCTCTGGGTTTCATCAATAAAATCACCACAATAACATTCTCCTGTTGTCTGACTATACCAGGTCTCTCTCTCTTTCTCGCTCACTCGCTCCTCGTATCTGTTCTCTCTTCCATGACTTTGCAGGTCTACCACTTCATCACACACACTCCCTCAAATACAAATCCCCCACCAGCTGGAGTTCAAAGACCGCATATAAGTGAGATTCTTATCTTTGTCTCACACACACAAAATGATGCCATAGCAGGATGTGGAATGAGAAGTTTAGACAGAAGGTGGTTCGCAGCATGAGCGACAAAAACACTGGATTAAGAACGCGGACAGGAAAGCCTCAAAGGTTTTTGAAATGCCACATTTAGCCACCTCAAACATTTCGGATCTCAAGAGACGGGTTATTTCTGAAAACAAAGCTCTGTAGTCACATTGTCTGATCATGTCTATATTTTTAAACGTTGCCTAGAGTTCTTAAGTTCCCTACAAGCAAGAAGAATGTGTGCCTGTCCTGTCAGAATTAAATCTTCTCCAGTGATCTGTGCACAGTGTTCTGTCAGGTGAACGTTTGGTACGAAGCAGGGTGACATTGTCTTATACTGCACTGTTGTTTACTTTGTGAAGTCTGTGCTTCTGTTTATAAAGACAGTTTTAGTATGTAGTAGTATGAAAATATAAATGCTTTGATGCCTTTTTCAGAATCCAAAGCGGTTTAGTGCCAAGCGTTGTTGCACACACCATAAATTTCCATTGGTTATAGCTTCTAGTACACATTCAAGACAATGTTAAAAGATTTGATAACATTACAGACAATGAAAAGTATAATAATTAAAATATAAGAGACATTGTATAGGTTAATATAGTTTGTGAATTTAACTATTTACTATGCATGTAGATGTTATGTACTTGTGTAAAAGACAATGTAATGTACGGGGGTGATGATATATGCACTAAATACTGTAGTAATTTGTTTAAATATGATGTTTAATTCTGTTCACAGTGGGCTTAGATGTAGATAGTGAAATATTGCACTGATTTTAATGTAAAGCAGATAACTGTTTAAAAGGGAGATGGCTTCTTAAAGATGGAGAGAAAATGTTTTTTTGTGCCTAGAAATTTTGGTTAGAAGTACAAAATCTTTACTTCTTTCATTTACTTCAAAGACGTAATGACCACATTTTTCATGGAATCTGTAATGATTTTTTCTGCCCTTTTCTTACTCGGATGGGTGCAGGTCTTAGAGGATAGGCAAGGGAGCAACAAGAATCAGAATCGAACTGTTTGTTGCAGGTCTGCTTTGGTTGCTGAGTCAAATCAGACAGTTATTGACATGCACAGAACAGGTTCAATAACTGCTCCTGTAACAGGTTGAACTTTCCCAGGCTGCCGAAGAAAGTACAACCATTGCTGTGCTTTCTTTACAATGGAGTCAATGTGGGTCTCCTACGTCCTGTGAGATGATGGAGCCCAGGAACCTGTGGGGCTCCACAGTGTCCAGAGTGCTCTTCAGGATGGTGAGGAGATGACACTATCATCTCCACTGCCTTGAGTGCATTAAGATTTAGGTTATTTTGACCAGACAGCTAGTTCCTCACTATGGTAAGCAAATTTATCACCATGAGGCCAGTGACTGTGTATCATCTACAACCTTCTGCAGTTTGACAGAGGGGTCTACTAAGGTGCTGTCATGAGTGTATAGCAAAAAAACAGTGGATGATCTAATAATTTTTTGATTTATTATATAAAATACTAACCTATTCCCAGGTATTACCTCTATCAAACATTGGATAACAAACGTTGTAATTCTGTAAGCTTTGGATAAAAGTGTCTGCTAAATGCCTAAATGTAGATGTATTTTGGTGCTAGCTACAGCTAGAATGGAGTTTACGTTTTAACACTAATGCTGGGAAAATATTTTTGCTGTCATTGGAAGCTAAAAACACTGCAGGCTTGATTGTACGAATGCCAACATAATTCAATTTGGCAGGAGACCGGTTTATATATGCGGTTCAAACAAACAGGTGTGTTTGCATTTGCCTCACATTTTGCATCTCACCTCCTGCTGTGATTTAGATTAGATTGCAGTCCATTTTGATTGTGTATTTGCACTTGGTCCTTTTATTTTGATAAACTATGCAATCAGTAAAAATGCTTGAATTCATTAAATAAAAAGAGATGTGAGCCCTCATATACGACTGCAACAATGCTATTTAATGTGGTTCCTATAACTAAATATGACTACTGCTAAAAAAAAAGAAAAAAGGAGTCAATATTGTGCACTTATACACTTATTGTTATTACACTGACGTGATTTTGTGTATATTTAAGTAAATATATATATATATTAATGGTATTAAACTTATACGTCCAGCAAAAATTTTGCTAATATCAGGGGGAGTTCTAGAGTAAATGAGAGCTGAAAATAAGAACATGACAAAGCCAGACATATTTAACAGACACGAATGCGACCTCCGCATTTAACCCATCAAACTATTCTGAGAGAAGTAAACACACACAGCAAGCTGTGAACACACACAGTGCAGTGGGCAGCACTGCTAGGTTCAGAGAGCATTGTGGGGGTCAGTCTGTTGTTACATGCCGACAAGGTAACAAAGCCTGAGGTAACATGTCAGACCCTCTAACCAGCAAACCACAACTGCCCAGTTTGAACCTGAGAAACTGTGGATTCAAAATATCCCACAATCTTTAATATCTGACATCTCCGATGTCTGATAAAATGTTCCAAGATAATGTATGGGGAATGCCTAAACAGAAGGGCATACAGTAACTCACCACACAGTGAACTCTAACATTGTGCTTACAAACAATGCATAAAGATCACTTTTTGCAGCAAATGTACATGGTGCAATGTAGCTTTATACACAGCGATGAGATTCAATAAAAATGGAGTTTTTTTGCTCATCCAAAACACACTTGTTTCTCAGTTTTTTCTTGTTTTTTTTATGAAATCACACAGTGATCGCGCTTGTATGCTTTAAAGCTTCTCAGAATCATAATTTCAAACACTTACTATAAAACTACTCAAAAAAAATCTATATTGTGTCAACACTGTCTTTTGCATTTCAGATGCGTCTCCTGAAATCACTTGGGAGAAATAGAAAACAAATATGTTTAAGTGTAACTGAGAACACTCATCTCCTGAGCTATGGAAAAACAATCTCAATAAAACTGGCATTGCACTGACTGGATGTGAATGTATTTTCTAATTTGCAGGCTTAGTCTCAATATTAAGCAGCTTGTAGCATTTTTCCATTCACACCTCTTTATTTAGCTCAGTGTAATATCTGAATCGCTGTAAATAAAGGGTAGGTTGTGCTTTAACATGATATTTTCATCCAGAACGCCTAAGAGCTTAGATGGCTTTATTTACATGAATATTCATGAGCTTAAGGCTGACTGTATACTCACTAAAACACGCTGGCCCCATTTACAGCTTTTAAACAGAATCTTTATGTGACTTTCATGTAGGTGTTCAGTATTAAAATGACCAATCCGCGTGTTACAGCGGCATCTAGTGGGAGGGACTGGTGTTTAACAAACGCTATTTGGCGTTCCGTTCCGTTCCGTTCAACAACAGAACAACAATTTTCTCTGGCATGACGTATTTTGGTGCTTTATATTTCAGATTGAAACAAAGTTGAAATCAATGTCACTCAAAGTAAAAAAAGAAACACTATTTATAATATTTAAATGACCAACAAAAATAAGCCCGGGTCAAGACTGGTGAGGTATTTGTCCTCCGTTTGCCTCCTCTTCCATGCAGCTGCTGTGGAAAGGGCTTCAGAGACGCCAAAGATGGACTAAGCCAAGCGTTAAATTGGTTTTTAAAGAGAAATGAATAAAGAACTTCGAGGAAGTGATCCCCTGGCAGGGCGCATCTGTTGTGCTTGCATTTTTACAGAGAAGGCTGCCAGCCTGAATGAACTGTTTTGACCTGCACAACACCTATTATCCTGTATTCTTTTATTAAGTTAATTATCTCATTTCTTTCTTTGTTTAGTACATGACCGTTCTGCATGCGTGTTGTGGTGTTTTTTCCGACTTTATCCAATAGCTGCAATCCTCACTTGCTGCCCTGAGCGATTAATATGCAAGACAGCTGTTAGTACACCATCTGTGTAGATGGGATTTCCTGAAAAGTGTGAAAGTTTAATCACATGACCTGCAGAAGAGACTCCATTGGCTGGAATAAATGTACTGTAAAGAAATGGGTGTTTTGCTTTACAGATTTCTACATACATATAACTGGGTTTTACTTTACATGATGATTCTAGACATGTGTTTTTAAAAGATCTAAAGTTAAACAAGAAAACAACAAATTGACCTTAGTAAAATGTATACATATTTTTAATAGGCCGATGTGTATAAACAATGGTTTTAACAGTGAAGCAGTCACTGCATTCAGATAATTGTGCCTCAGAAGTCATTTTAAGCCATTTTGAGTCCACAGACACACGGGTGTCCATACTATTTTAATGCTGTAAGTATGCAATCATTATTTACCAAATATAAAAATACAAAATTTTGCTCTTTTTCCCTTTGCTGGAGGTAAATATAGTAAAAACATGATAAATTGTGAGCATCTAAACTAACACTCAAATTGGATGCTTGCAGAATGTGTAATTCTGAAATTCTTGTTGAATAAAAAAACACTTCACACAACAGCAATGGACTTTTATTACATAAAATTTACTGCTGTGAAATTTTGTCATACAGGGTCTCTTCTGTCAAGATGACAACAAATTTATTAGTGGATTATCAGAAAACATTTATTAACAGTTGGACACAAACACAAGGACACAAAATCTTTATGATCTTGTTTTGCATAAAATCTGCTGATTTCATCTCCATCCATCATCAATGTCATAAAAAAAGAATGAAAAAATACCCAATAGAGGCCATTTTTTTCCTCAATTTTTTGGCAGTATATTCTTTTGGAAATAGGTCATTAATGAAATATATTTTGAAAAAATCTCATTCTGTTGAGATGTGACTGTCGTTTTTGGAACCGATGCTCTTTTACTTTAAAGCATGATGAGATTTCATGAGATGGGCGGGTCTGGTTGTGTGGGGCGGAGCCTAAGGACAGACACAGCAGTTTAATCATTTATCAAATCACATTTTAGAAAGAGATTCATATTCATGCATGTGAATATGTGTAGTGCAGTCAGTGGCCTGTGTCTAAGTGTGAAAATTTGTTTTCATAATTTGATATAAAGCCCTTAGCCAATAGCAGAGGCCTGGTCTGAGCAGCACATTAGTGACTGATGCTACAGACTGTGGCCTTTTGCAACTGTCCATATGCTGACTTGATTGCCAGTTTGAATCCTGCCTGACTGAGTCTGGCTATAACTGAGTCGACTAGCAAGAGTGCTATATTAAACAGAAAAGTCTCAGAGAAACACTTCACATTCTAAAAAACAAGGTGAGTGAGGACACAGTCAACACAATAAAAATTTTCCTACATTTCATGGTTGTTATTTGTTTGGAAATCTTGCATTTTGCATTTTTAATTGATTACAGACTGACTATGTTTTTTTCCTGGGGATCGTGAACTTAGAACTGTCTGTCTAGTCCTTGTTAATATATGCAAAAAGAAAACACAATAATTCTACATAAAACAATCACAAAGCAACACAGCAAAAGATGAAAACACATTCTGGCTGAAAATAAGGCTGAAAACAAATGTTTTAAATCTCCTCTCAAACAGGGAAGACAATGACAGACAATGCATTTGTAAAAACACAAATGTAAACTTTTTTTAAATATGTACAACTCAGAACTTCTATTTATTTAATTACAGCAAAAGATTTCAGGGCAACTTTTGCCATATCCACACCTTGTAAACTGTACATAGTAAAAATCAGTAAAGATATGTTTTATTAATATCAAGTTAATACCATCTGACATTATAATAAAAGTTCAGTGTCTCTCAACATGCATTCATAAGGTATATTATACATATATGTTGCTATATTGATGCCATTTTAACGTTAAAAGATTAAGATTAAAATACATTATTAACATTTGAAAACAAGCACAGAAGGTGTAAATATATGGCCATAAAGAACCAATATTATCAATTCTGTGACATTAACCAAGATCAAATATAGATGACTGACTAAATGACTGGATCTAAGTGAAACAAAGTTTTGTTTAAATAGGCTTTTCACCTTATGAATGTCACTGAGGGTAGTGAGATAAAACTATACAATACTGAAGCAATAACAAATGAGATGTTTGTGACACTGATCCTTCACAGAGCAAGATGATAAAGTTGCACATTGCAATACCTCTTTGTGAAATGAGTCCAGAGAAATGTGAGTGCCATTCAGAAAAACATGCCCTGGAGGTTAAAACTTGAATTCAGAAGTGAAATTGATGCCATAGCCTATGTACAGTATAAGGAGTGTATAGAGGTTTCTGATAATATAAGAATATACAGCTTGTCTGTAGCTGGTGAGTTTGACACCAGAGTGCTCCATGTTTTTATAGACTACAGCAAAAAAACACTGCCAATATTTACTGGTTTATACTTCAGTGCTCAACCAGTCAGTGGCCACAACAATAAATGCTGGCTGTCATTTGTAATGTTGTAAACACAACATTGACAGGGGAGTAAATGAATCTTACTGAAAGTGTCAAACTATACTTGAGAATCAAAATATGCTTGTTTTGTTATGTTTATCAGGATGAAAAGGCTCATAATAACTATGACAATCATCATAGTCAAAATTAATTCTACCACAGGGACTGAATTTACCTCCATTAACAGAACATCATTTTTGACATTTAAATCAGATGGCAAAATGTACAAACATGCTCAGGGCATTTTTTAAATAAATATTGATATGTAATTAATTTGATTAAAGTTGCAATATGTTGTATGGACCTTTCATTATAAAACTATCTTTCCATGTGACTCTGAACAGAATGTAATATTGAGGAGAAGGAAAAGAGATTTCTCTTCAACCGGCTGGTCTCGCCCTCAAGGTATTTTGCACATCTGTTCAGAGTAGTGAGAGTGTAATCTCAAGCCTTTGAGAATATATCCAATGGTGGTCCAAGTTCTTATCTGCCCCATGCCCAGCCCACTAATGTCTAGGGACTAGGAGACAAGATGCCAATGACAGGCAGGCTGAGGCACACATAGGATGTTATATGTAGGACAGGGACTGTGTAAAGTGGCCCTGTCTCTCTTAAGCCAGCCCTGAATATTGGACCAGTGATGACTATGAAGGCCTGTTTAAATCTTCTTCTACATTGTTGGTGTGCTGACACTTTTCTGAGAGACTGATGTTTGAACCCCACGTTTGTGTCTCATTTTAATCAAGAGCACCATTTAAGTCTCTTGTACACAAATAAGTCAATGATATGCTCTACAGGTGCCTTATATACTTTATATACTTGCAGGTGCACTTGATGCACATCAAGGAAAAGATTAAGACACTGTTTACATTGAAGACATTTTCTGTAGCATCAAGCTAGACATAGTATGTTGCTAGACATACAGTAAGATTACACATGTAATAAATATATATGTCATAATAAAGAGTTAATGTGCCATTATGTACATGCATTTCTTTCAAAACATATTGAATTACTGTTACTAGTGCATGTATTTTATTAAACAGTGCTTGAACATTAAAGTAATGATAGTATGTGAAGCTTAATTCAGTTTCTGGACAATACAGTATGGACAGTGTATAGATTGGTTCAGTCACTTTGGTCAGATGAGATCCTATGATTATCACCAATCGTTTACATGAGGCAGTCAGACCAGAACCCATCATTTTTAATACGATGGAAATCTCAATTATCTACAGACTGAGGTGAGAAGGACACATCTCAGCGTCTTAGACAATCACACAGTGATAAAACCTGGATAAAACATACAGCCCAGCCTGTCTGTAGAGGATTATAGGGATAATGTTGAAGGCAAACAAAGGGAAGGATTCAAGTGTGATGTTTTTTTTCCATAATCCAATACACAAATCAAAAACAACCAGCGAATCAACACAGGGTCACACAGCAGAAATCCTTGTTAAACTAGTTATATTAAACTAGTTAAATTAGTTTGAACATGTCAGAACCTGGTTTACAAACCTGGATTCTTAACTAGACTCCCTTTACCAGCTAGCTTTGCTGGTCCACGGCTAGACCAATACCAAACCAACACAAACCAGCCTATTACAATCTGTGAGAGCTATAGTACAAGGTTTAAAAATGACTCACTAATTTTGAACCCACTTGGCTTTTATTATTATGGGTGATGGCTAATAAGGTAAACAGATGAAATGCTTACCTAGCCAAGATGAAGATGGCCTCACGTGAATCTTAGCCGCTGTCAGTAATAAGCTGAGTCAAGCGAATCATGAAGACAGCATTTCAATCAGAGCAGGAATCGATTTCTGTCAGTTTGAGTCTAGCTGTGTGCTGAAATCCTTTCATTCTGACCTCAGAGGACAGCAGAGGTATGTGTGACCAGAGACACAAAGACGGCACCATTAACCCTCGTGTTCCCACAAGCTTTCAGTCAACCTCCCCTCGCATGGTTGTACATGTATGTGATTGATTGTGAAGTTAGAGCAGTGTTACATTATAACACGCTTGTGTCAGGTGTTAATACAGTGATATTATTGACTCATTTAGAGACTGAATGACAGTTTATAGAGTTCATGAGGTATCTATTGATGTATTGCAAATGTAAATGAATGCAGGTGAGAGTAACTGTTGTTCTGTGAAGTCATTTAAGGTCATGACCTTACAGTTTAGGAACAGTTCAACATAACAAATGTCATTGACGTTTAACAAAATAAGTCTAATTGTTATACTATAAAAATAAGTATATACATGTAACTTGTGTCATGTTCAATTACATATGTTCTGACTTGTCTTGTAACTAGTTGTCATATGTGTGTTAAGCCAAGGCACACACTAGAACAAATGGGTTGAACTGAAAGAAAAAAAGTCATACATGGTATCTAGGATGCTTTAAGAATGAGCAAATATATATTTTTTGGATTTACACCTTTAATTGTTTAACACAGCAAAAAACAGTATAAACCTCATACTATACTGACATAAAGATTTTTTATTTGACCTTATTCACCAATCACATCTGATGCCATGAAACATCTGATGTTACTTGTTCAATTATTTGTTCTTGTAATGCTCTCCCAATGACTCTTAGGGGTTGGGTTGTCTAATCCATTTTTATGGTCCTGTCGATGCTGTTTAGATGTCCCACATGGTGATCAGTGTCAGTTAGAGAAATTTCTTCACCAATGAGATCTGACCTGTCCCACAGAACATGAGATCTGACCTGTCCTACAGAACACTTTTCCTGGAGGTTACGGAAGACTTTCATGGGTCAGATAAATATTCTGGGGAGAATCCCACTAGACAACCAAGTGGCGTGACGTTACAACTGCTACTCACACTTTTTGTCAACCATGTTGACATGGTTTCTATGGAAGTACAAGCAAAAATGGGCTAACAAAGTTATTATCTCATTGACAGGCAACAAGTGATTTAAAATTGTAAATGAGTTGCAGTGGGCATTAAAATTGCATGGGCAAATGTCCTGTGCTCTAATGTTCTTAATATCTCTGATGTTGAATTGAGATTAAATTCATGGTATCATTTTCAAGCTACAATAGCTGGAAACTATACAACTACAGTACACCATACATTTTGTATAAAATTTACAGTATTTTTTACAGTAAAATTTACAGTATTACAGTAAAATTTACAATCCACAGTAACATGGCACTAATGTTAATATGTGTGGACATCTCTAATAATGAGTTTAGTAAAAAAAGAAAACATCAGAAAGATTTATATAATAAAGAAGATGTAAAACTTTTTTGTCCAATAGGTGGCACTGTAATCAATGTCACTGCTATAAAGATGTTTAAACTGCTAAAGTGCTGCTACACTACAAAGAAGTTACAAACTGAAGGCCTCGCAGGAACGGTTTTCCCGGAAGAGTTTTCCCAGGAAAAAGTCTGATTATGTGCAGACTGCTGACCTTTGCCCTTGGAAAGTGATTCCTTTCCATCCCTATGGAGTTAATCTGAAATTTGTTAGAATTGTACAGTAATGGGACTATTAAGAATATGTTTTTGAACATACATTCTGTTTTATGCAATTCATGCAAATGAAGACAAATTGGTTATATAATAATGTTGTGGCTGTTGTAAATCACAATTATAGCACCAACAAGCAGCAACAGAAAGTGTGTCACCTACAAGAGGTACAACCAGATGCACTTTCAGTGAATCACAACAGTCATATCCATGTGAACAACCAATCACATCAAACATATCTGCCATTGTTTTCCTGTTTCCATTTAATGCCTTGCAATGGCAAAACTGTTCCAGATATCAAACATCTCTTCTGTTCTTAAATCTTCAATGTCTTGGTATTCAAATCATGCACTTTTAAGAAAAGGGTTTTCGTAGGGTGAAATTGGTGAGTTGGTGTCAGTGCAACAGTTGTTCGGGTCAACATGAGTGATATATGTACCAAGTTTCGTATAGGTGCAAGCATGTATGTTTGATGTATAAAGCATCATTTTTTTTGCCTCATACTAGGGTGTGCTATACCTAGCCGCCCTACCCAGCCCTCATGACTGTTGAGCATGTTAAGGCTACAAAAGGCCCAGCCTTTAGAACTTAGTTTATATAGTTTGTTGTTTGTGCCCATAAGATGTCCAATGCCTTTATCACTTGTCTGTAGTTGCCTGCTGAAAGCCTGTGCTGACCCGCAAAACCCATTTAGTTTCAATGAACTCTGGTGCCATCCACCCCAGGGAGAGTGTCCTCACCTTTGTGTTTCTCACCTGCTGTTCTTAAACTTTAAACAGATTTACTGAGCATGAAAGTCATTAGCAGCGTTAAATGGTCAGTAAATTGAAAGGTGTGGGCGCTTTGCTTGGCACTCAATAGCAAACTTAAAGAAAATAAAAATCTGAGACCTGCTTGTTCTCAGTTTCTTGCTCCTTCCGATGGCTGTTTTTTCTGAAACGAAGGAACAACAGTGCCTCCCTGTGGTGTGAGTGTTTACTCACTTAAAAATGTTTACAATGTATTGTCAATGTACAGTGCAGAGGTAAACTATGCGCCTCAGAAACAATCCATGCATCAAGCTGTGTGGGTTGCATTTGCAACTGCAAAGACGGGGGTGTGTTATCATTTCAGTAATACACACAAGATCACCAAACAGAGCAGCGTTCATAGTCCAGCAAGCAATCGTTTTAAAGCACTCAAGTTGTGCACAATTGTAAAGTGTCTTTCCTTATTTTGCAATTTAACCTTTTTCATGCTCTGGTGAAGCATGTTGTGTGAGTATGTTTAAATAATAATAATAAAACACTGTAATGAATCACAAACACATGTCCTGACTGCATACCTCACACAATGAAAGTCCCCTTTGCTGGATTTATGGGGAACCAGGTATTGATTGACACTGTTCTGGAGGTTAAAGGTTTAAAAAGGGGAATAAACTAGGGGTTATCTGAGCCTTTGCTCTGCTGTGTAAGACCTAACCTAGCTGTATTTATATAATGTATAATTGTAAAGAAATAAATATATATCATTTGTGCGTGTGTGTGTGTTTGTTATGTTTCTGTTAATGTATATGAATGTTTATGATAAAATTTAGATATAACAGACTGCAACGGTCCAAAAACATGTTCAAACTATGACATGCCGTGGCAGAACATTTTTAATATTTAATATTACCTCTCCGTTAGTGCTAAAAACCTGCAAACAACAGACCTTTTATCATTAGTTACCATAAACATCCTAATACTAGATATCAAATGTACACAAAGATGAAACAAAAAATAAAGGTTGGTGCATACATACCTCAAAATACACTGTGTATGTGTTTTCATTGGGTTGTTTTTGTGTAACATATTACACATACATGAAGTGCAATCTTTTAACTTCACATACCAGATAAGTTTATTACCAGTGGACTATATGTACTTTATTTGAGTGTTCTTGCACTTGCTATAAGGTTAGAGTTTGGGTTAGTTGCGAGTAATTATGCATCATTTGCTATTTTTTCTGCAGGAAGTACAAAAACTCTAAAATAAAGTGTTACCAAAGTTCCTTAACTGTTGCTGCTTCAACAAAACTGTTTGTTTAACACGCATCCAAATTGGATTTAATCTTAACATGTTTTTTATAGTTGATTTGTGTTGTTATAAGGCCAACTGCAGCATTGCATTGTGACCAGACTGTCATGATTATCTGTAATAATGGCAGTGTGTTGATACACGCCTTTGTAGTTCAAGTAAGAAAATGGGTCTTGACTTATATTTTTACATCTGTATGGACAGATCACACATGCATGCCTCCTTGTATGTTGTCTTTGTTTTTCTTTGTTTGGTTTCCTTGGTTTGTTTAGCAAAACCTTTATGTTTATGTTTTGTTAAATGCATTTAGCACTGACTGAATACAATAATAAAATAGTTTGAATAACTCAGTGTTAAGTTTTAAGTTGTGTTTATTGTAGTAAGTTTTATTGTGTTTAAACTTATGTTTAAATTATTAGTAGTAACTCTAATAATAGAGTCTAATAATAATAATAATAATAATAAAACTAATAATAAAGAATACATTTAAGTGACTTATTATATGTGACTCATTAAAATACTCATTCACAAAATGAAAGTGACTCATTCACTCATTTACTCACTGTCTTCAAGAGATACTGCTTACAAAAGATACCACTAAGTTACGTAGTATTTGTTTGTATGTAGTCCAACACAAAATTCAAAGCAGCATTTACTATTTTCCATTGCCTTTATGCAACCTGAAGACATCAATACTGAAAGCTATGCCTGGTGTTTATTGGCAGGACACCTGTGCATTGGAAGTTAGCCAACCATAGAGTACAGAAGATATTTCAACCATTTAACCAATTCTAAGAATGTTAAACTATTATAAATCACTTTCAGTTAATGCTTATTAACCGACTAAATGATGAATTGAAATAAGTGTCCAGTTGTTCAACTTACAAATGTTCTACTTACAAATAGGATTAACTTTAACTCGCCTAATCTACTTCCACATCTGCCTAGTTATTTTACATAAACGTTTTCACATTCATCTGAATATATTGTGTACATTGTTATTCTTTTCAATGATGACTCGTTTGATTAGCATCATGTGCATTTATTGTGGTTCACAATGAGAAGTTTGCAAAGATTAGCCACCTTGGGGCAGCAAGTTCTAAGACCTCAGATGGTTGGATTGTTAACCTTGCCCATGAAGAGGATACTCTTGGTGCTGTCTTCCACAATGAGCACCATGAAAGGCCGGTTGAGGGTCACAGTGTCTGGCAGTGACATTGGCATAATTTCTATCGTAGTCGCAGCCGCTGCTTCGGTGCCCTTTTCATCAACACTGAGTACTGCTTGGTGGACAACCTAAAGATGGAGTCAAAAAGTAAGAAAGGCTCTCTAGAAACATCACTGTAGTTAAAGGTTTACATCAACGGTAGTCAATGATGAGGTAAAACAGAGACTGATTTTGATGACGTACTTGTGATGCCTTGACTTTAACCTCCTCAGTAATTCCAGAGAAATCTGCTGCATCACTGAAAGCGTCAACAATTCCCATTTCCTCCAGAGTGTTCTTCAGCTTGAACGTTGCAGAGATAGAGAATTTGGGCATGAAAAGATCCACAGAGCTACCGGAACAAAGCCAGTGTTCGGTTAACATGATGCACAGAAGCTGCAGTAATTATTTATATTTGAATGTGTAGCTGGAAATACCTTCTGAAAACTTTTCCAATCCATTCCTTGAGATGGTGTCTACAGATGACGTCCTCAACCTCCTTCATCTTGCCTTCATCAGGAAGAACGATCATCATAGAAGTATTGCCCTTGTAGGGTACCATCAAGACTGTAGTGTGGTTTGCATGGTCCTGATAGATGTCATAGCGCCCAGTTCTCTTCATCATGTCTACTTCTACTGTGGTGTCCTTGTCAACGTGGAAATTTGCTTTGTGGGTCTGCTTCACATCGAATGGTTTGTCCCACTTTCCTACAAAGATAAAATTCACTTCAAGTGAGCCAAACAAACCATTATTTCTACAAACATCAGTCTGTATTTATGGAAAATATGGGATTGAAGATGTTATATAGTTCTACTACCTCTGAAGTACATGTAATTAATCAGCATCATCAACAAGCTTGGATCCAGGTCCTTCACCATATCAGTTATTTTGTCATGGGTTTTCATGGCAATGAACTTATTTATCTCCTGCGCTGCGATCTCAGGTTTGGAGAAGTCAACACTGAAGGCTTCACTGTTATAGTAGTGGTGGATATCCTTAAGGAACTTGTCAGATGCTTTGAAACCTTCATTGATGGCCACACCAGCTCCAGCCTCCAGCTGCATGGCATCCTGGCTGTGGCCAAGCATGTGAAGCAAGTGCTCATATCCCTCATTGACCTGCTGCGGCTGCAGTGTGCTGTAGCCCAGACTGCTGTATATCTGTGAATGAGTGTTGCCCTTGGCACCTACTGCCAGCATGCTTAAAGCCATGGCAATACCGACCGGAGAAAAGAAAATGTTCTTGCCCTGACTCTCGGCGTGGGAAGCAAGTTTCTTGTAGAGAGCAAAGGCAAAATCAGCATTGTGTGGCGCGAGCACATGGCAGGCGTCTTCACCCTCGTGGACGGGATGGGGTTCATCTTTGCCATGGTGAAGGTGATGGTCATGCTTGCCGTTATTCTTGCCATTATTCTTGCCGTTATTCTTGCCATTATTCGCGCCGTGATGCCCGCCGTTATTCGCTCCGTGATTCGCGCCGTTATTCGCTCCGTGATTCGCGCCGTTATTCGCTCCGTGATTCGCGCCGTTATTCGCGCCGTGATTCGCGCCGTTATTCGCGCCGTGATTCGCGCCGTTATTCGCGCCGTGATTCGCGCCGTTATTCACGCCGTTATTCTTGCCGTTATTCTTGCCATTATTCTTGCCATTATTTGTGTGGTCATGTGTGTTGCCATTGTTGGATACAGCCCAGGCCACATTGGCCACAAGCACAGCAGCAATCACACAGAAGTAAAGCTTTCCACACATTGTCACCTGAATGTTTCAGAATCAGTGAGCAAAACGTTATACAAACAATTGTACTTTAGGAATAAAGCAGTTTCTAACAAATAGAAGTATTTATTTAGCAAATAAGTATTTTTGTTGTTAAAAGAGTAACCAAATACTGTTAGAATCACAGCATTTTTTTGCGTTTGTATGTAAGAAAAAATACATTAACTAACACATACTAACACTTACCATCAAGGTCCTGTTGACAGGCAACGGTTCAGATTCCGCTTCTTCAATTTATAGTTTTTGAGCCCTGCTGAGTGAATTCTTTAAACATTAACTGGTTTCCCCCAACATTGCTCTACATTTAGTGATGCAACAGTTTGGCATCGGTTTGCAGTTCTGCATCAGGGGTTTTAAGTACAAAAGTTGTGCTTCTTATTTGTTGGGGGAGTGTGTGGAGGGATGAGGGGGGTGTTGGATAAAAAAACTAGCCAATTAGCAATTCAGATTTGCATTGAATAAAATCTTAACATTAACTCTTATACTTTATATGAATCTGCAAACTTAAAATGTACACTTAATTTAAATAATTACAGTGTGATTAAAGATAAAACATTATACATTTTCTTTTACACAAAATATAATCATCTAAAAGTACATGACAAATCTCAGTTTTAAAGAGATTTGATTTTTGTATGTTAAACCACATAACTGTAACTTTATTACTAGTAGTAAAAGTGAATTGATCAATATTGACGCGCTCTACATCTGAGTTCCTTGTGTTTGTAGGTTATTTTTCAGTTGTGCAAAACCATTTCTACAACCAGTTATCAGAGGGGTCCTAAAAATCGATGCCCTCGCTTGAGACCTCTCCATATCCGAGCATCTCGTATGAGTGATACCAAAATGAACACTTGTGCTTCAAAATAGTGCCTTGTGTGTTTCTTCTTTAAAGGCAAACTCTGGAAAACAGATCTCTGCTACCCTGTCAGATGGATAAAGGAACTCAATATCTGTCATGCTATATTCTCCTATTTTATTGACATGTTTGCAAATATTGACTTCACAAATAATGCTTGAGGTTGTTGTTTACAGAACTGCAAAGGACCACAAATCAAAACAAGGTTTCTTACAGCATCTTCTGTATTTGACTAAATCTAATTGTGCATTTTTACATACATAGAGTAAGTGAGAGTCATTTCATTTTGAAATATATTTTATTTTAGCCATTGAGGGGCAGTTATAAGGACAAGAATATTCTTTGAGGTAGCAGCGGTTGTTGTTAGACTGACTTTCTATGACACTATAGTACTGCAGTTATTGCTAACTACTATAGACACTTCCCCTTAGACTAGACTGTCTGTCTGCAGTGCAATGGTTGGTCCCACTTTCCTACACAGTTTGGTTTTTATCGATTGAAGCTCCTTTAGCTTCATACTACTAAGTGACAGTGACCTCCGTGTCATGGAAAAAAACAAGAATTCTGCACAGAAGCCTCTGTGACATTGATAAGACTCCAAGTTTCTTAGTTTATGTGAGGCTATATGTCACTGCTACCCTCACCTGAGCAAAACACCTCAGGTTATATTTTCATCAGGTTTATCTTTTATAATAACAGCAAACAAACTAAACACAGAGTTATTGGAGCCAACTGGGTTATGCATTAACTACCTGCCATCTCAGAGAACCAAAGATTAGCAGCTGTGCTAAAAGCAAAATAGAACTAACTTAGTTTAATTTCTTGATAGCAATTGTTGCACAGAAACTGGGAGTTTATGTAAGTTTCCTGACTCCTCTTTGGACTGTTATCCAAGGAATATGTTGTAATACTAGCAACCCTGACCTTAAACACAAACATGCTTGCATTCTTAGAAACTATTGGCTGCTGTAGTAATGGCAACAAATTCACCCTGCCTACGCGTGTATTTGGACAATTTAGCTTAAACAAACCCAAAGACTTTTCATTGCTGCCTGTGAACAGCAGTTATTAATCTGTAATGTTTGGAGTTTGCCCTATCGTAGTCCAGTAGACCTTATTGATGTCTCAGTTGTTTTTAAGTATTAACTTTGTATACAATATTTATGCTACCCAAATATTCAATACTCAGTGCTGCACTAGGTGACCATTTTTTCAAGAGCGCAGACTATCACACCTTAAATTAATGAAACACACACACATACATACATAAACGCATACAGTATGCATGGATTCAGAAAACAGTATTCTATCAATTAAAAAGGTGTAAAGATCACTGAGAAAATACAAGAGGATCAGGCATAAGGATGCATCCAAGTGCAGGATATAGTTTAACATTCCAGCAAAGGATGCAACAAAAAACAGGCCAAATGTAACAATACAAGAGCAGACAACAAAAAAAGTAAACACAAGGGCTGTGTAGACAGAGGCTAAGTAAGTGATTATGTACATCCAGTCCTTTGTTAACAAACCTGGCTAAGTATTTTTTGCCTTAGACTTTGATATTGAAAGTCTGAGTAATACAACTAAGAAAGTAGAACAATACCCGTCATCTTTTAGGCCTAAAAGCATGTTTTTGTTACAAAGAGTCACAACACTGCCCTCCAGTGGATTTAAACACAACACACAAAATGTGTTGGAGTCTATATTGTGAGCTTAGCAAATACATATATGTTCAGTTGCTGATTTTATTTTATTGATTGTTCAATTATTGATTGACATCATATATATTTTTTGTTATGAATTGGTGGTAAATTAGGTATTTTACGCTGGTGCATGTAAACAAATATAAATAAGTCACCTTATAAGACAAAATAAGACTTACAACCGTAGTCACACTAACACAAAAGAAAATCATATCGTTCAAAGATTTCTCTTTCATGGCGATCAGAAGACTCAATGGTGGTCTCAGGTATGTTTAATTCAACAATCAACTTGCTGTAGGGGGCTTTAATATTAATGTAGATAGTGTTATGACAAATCTCTTTAGTTTCTAAAAGAAGGCTAGAGTCAAATTTTTATAGGTGCCAAATAATTTAAATTTATACAACAAAACA
>JBAJNP010004107.1:0-35240 GCA_036877545.1 Yasuhikotakia modesta | reverse complement strand
GAAAGTTACCTCAGGGGAAACAATGATAGAAGTGAATAATATGAGCCTTTAAATGAGATTTTTCATATTGTAGAATAATTTCTCTGAGTGAGACATTCATGACTGAAATGAAAGAGCCTCAAGCGGCGCTTCAGAGGAGTTTCCTAAGCTAGCGTGTCGTCACAAACACAGTCCATGTATGGGATGCAAAATAATTCAGTTTATTTTTTCATGTATGAATTAAAATAATGACTGATCTATACAGGGGCAACAATAAACAGTTATAATAAGAAAAGTGTAGAGAAGAACATTTAGTGTTTGTAGCATCACTACATTTGCATGAGCTGTAAGATTCTGTACACACACACACACACACACACACACACACGCACACACACACACACACGCACACACACACACACAGGTCTGTGAGTTCATGTCTGAATTACTTACAGCCTGTTTTTTGTCTGGCTTAGGTTTTCAGAATCTTGTGTCTTAGGATGTTCCTCATTAGTGTGAATATTAATGTGGCCGGAGAAAAGAGGGATGGCAGCAGGACAGAAAGGAAAAATGTAAGAGGAATTTGGACGCGCTTTTTAAAGGGGCCATTTCATCTGAATCGTTATTTTTTTGTGGCCCTCGCAAGACTCATAACCGGTGGCCTATGAAGAGAGACAAGCCACAGAGAGCCTTCATTTAAAACCTAAAGGTCACAGCACAGAAAGAGAGAGGAGAGAGAGAGACAGAGAGAGAGAGAGAGAGGAAGGGAGAGAGAGAGGAAGGGAGAGAAATAGAGAGGGAGAGAGAGAGAGAGAGCATAAGAGAGAAGCTAGCTATGGCTAAAGTGATACCAGGGGGCAAATGGAAAGTTATGAGTTTAAATGTATCAAGAAATAAAGAAATACAAAGAACACAAAACAGTCTGAACAAAACGAAATAAAACAGAGAAACAAAGACAACAAATGAAGAGAGAAACATGATGAAGTCATTAAAGTGAAAGAACATTCTGCCTCTTTCTAATGAGTTTCTGAGTTCATGCCATCAAACCAGATGCAGGAGATTTCATTTCTGACAAAATCAAAATGCTGTCAGTAAGCGTGCCAGCGTACCCAAACCACAACTGGGACCTTCCCTTAAACGCGTCTGGCGTCCTGCCGCTGCTGCAGGTATCTGTCAGTCACGCTCCTGCAGTCGGCTTAAAACCGAGTCTTTGTCAGATGGGAAATTAATTTTGCTCCACTCATTCCCATATATAAATCTTTCCACTCAGTGATTATATGCCAGGAATAAAAGACACCTTTCCAATCTCACAGCGCTTGTTTCTGCAGTTAAATGACTGATAGAGTTACTGGTGCAGAACTTTCAACAAAAGAGCCTGAACTCTTTTCATAAAGCAACGGTGAGTAAAAAATAGCTGCAGATTTTGTCATTGGAAAATTCAAATAATAGTAGCTGAACATTAAAATTAAGATAAAAGTTGGTATAAAAAGTTTTCATGGTAAATTAATTTAGTTTACATAGATTATGCAGGTGTTTGTGATTTTAAACATAACATTTAAATCAGAATGTCATGATGGCTTTGAATGGAACAGATCATCACTTTAAAGGGGGCGGAGTTTAGACATGTGATGTGCTACTTTTCATGCTAGGATAATTTTAGGTTGGGTAAAAATTTCACACATTTATCTAACAATTCTCACCACAAGAAAACATGGAAAGACATGGCAATTTTGCCTTCTTTTAAAATATTTATTTATGATGTATCCTTCATTTTTAGATATCAGAGTACCTTCATTTGTACCCTAGCTGCAACATTCGTGTTGTGTAAACACACACACCATTAGCCTTTAATGTTTCCTCCACTACAGCCTCTGTTCATCTCCCCGGCCACCATCTTACTATTGCCCCATCCTTTATACACCCCTGTAGTCTGTCACTTGTTTATCTGTGGGTTCTTTAATTACCCAGCGGCTTCTGAGAACCCCACACAACAACACGAGCCCAGAGGAACATTGTTGACCAGACGAAAGGGTCCGATCTACAGCCCACCGCCCAGAGATGCATCAGAGCCACCCGCAAATGAAATGCGTCTGTTCGCTTGTAAAAGAAGAAATCCTGGGAGGATGGGGGGATGGTAGGAGAGAGAGATGTATGACATGAAAAAGGAATGACAGAAGGAGGAAAAAACAGGCATCTAGGAAATCACTCCCTCCATCCTCAGCCTGGATCAATCTCTGTTCAATTCCCAATCCACCCTCATCTCTCTTAAACTCATCCCCAGCTCCAGCCCACCACAGTAAACCTCTCCTGTAAAACACACAATCAGACCTCAGACTCCCCCTTTGCTTTGAAATACAGCACAGGCTGCCTGGAGCGGCACTAAAACTGATGTCAGCACAGCCACTGCACACGAGAGACATCCCTGTGCTGAGACCAAACGTGTGTGTGGAGAGAGAAACAAACCGTGGAGAAATCCTGCCAGTTTGGCATCGACTGAATGTTTGTCTGCGAGTGTGTGTGTCTGTATGTGTGTGTTAAAGTGTGCGTGTTAGTGTGTGTGTTTCAGTGTGTGTGTGTGTGAGTATGTGTGTGTTTGAGTGTGTACATGTGTTTGTGTTAGTGTGTGTGAGTGTGTGTGAGTATGTGTTAGTGTGTGTGAGTATGTGTGTGTGTGAGTTTTAGTGTGTGTGAGTATGTGTTAGTGTGTGAGTGTGTGTGTGTGAGTATGTTTTAGTGTGTGTGTGTGAGTATGTGTTAGTGTGTAAGTGTGTGTGTGTGAGTATGTGTTAGTGTGTGAGTGTGTGTGTGTGAGTATGTGTTAGTGTGTGAGTGTGTGTGTGTGAGTATGTGTTAGTGTGTGAGTGTGTGTGTGTGAGTATGTGTTAGTGTGTGTGAGTGTGTGTGAGTATGTGTGTTTTTGAGTGTGTGTGTTAGTGTGTGTGAGTATGTGTGTGTGTGTGCCCGGTATGCATCAAAGATCGGATCGGTCCAGGCATGGCCGGCGATCAGATGGATGATCAAATTCTAATCATTCCCTCACGGCCCATCCTGGGCAAAGCTGTCATTAATTTTGCCGAATTACATCAAATTGGAGACATTCTTTATGCGGCCCACAGCCTACAGACAGTTATACGATGGGGACTGCTGTGCTAAGCAGATGGGGCAGCTTGGCCATGCATACTAAATACCACCGCATCCCTCCCTTCATGTTTCTCTCTCTCTGACACACCCACTCGCTTCCTCCATCTTCTACATCAACATCTTCTGCTCTTATCTCTGTCCCTGTTCTGCATTTCTGAAGCACTGACTGAATTTTAGGGGTTTCTGTTCACAAAAATTCATCATTTATAAATATGTTTAAAAGTCTTTGTAAGTTGCTTTGGATAAATGGATAAATGTCATCCTCTCTTACAGAAATCAGAACCAAAATGTTTAAATCAAACCTATTCACTGGTTTAGCAGGACATAGCAACCTGTTCAACTGCCTGCTGATGCACTTGGTTAACCTGTTACAGCCTTTTAATTTAGACCTGCAGCCTGAAAGACAGCAAACCGCTTGAACAACCACAAAAACGCAACAGTTTTGCAGCATCTATAAAACAAACAGAAGGAATCCAGACCGGGTCAGAACTGACACCTTAACATGATTTTCCAGCATAACTCTGGCCTGCACCAGTTCTTTTCATTGATCTCAGAATCATATGACATGGAGCTCATGGGAGGAGCAGGAGAGTGTCACGGGTTTGAGGGAGACTCGTCATCCAGCGAGGTCAGTAACACACTGTCTGTGTGCCATCAATCACAGACCTCCCCCCGCTCTCCCGGCTGCCTTTGATGCGTTTCAGGCAGCCTCACTCTGTTAAAACAATCCCAGCATCTTTATTGGGCTGCCTCATTTACTGCCTGCATACAATTACAGGCCGACGACAGCCATCTTGGTTTCAGACACTTTCCTTGCAGTGCAAGGCAGCCATGTTGCAGTTACATTCTGCTACATACAGAAGGTGATTTTTGTATTAGTAGTAAAAATATTAAAAACCCAGGGAGGGTTAACTGGGAAAGATGGTTGCCAGACATGCAGTAGAAGGTGTTTCAGAGATTATAAAGATGAAACGTCTCTAAATCCTTTACATCAAAGGCATACAAGTGTAAAATTGCCAGTTTGACTTCATTTAGGTTGTTCAGAGTATATCACTGTGACTTATGACCTTCTAACAGCTCTGAAACGCTGCGTGTTGTGTGCGCCAAATTCCTCAGGAAAGCTCAATATAATCATTCATCCGTATAAGCACATCATGAACATGAACGATAACACACATCACTGCTTGAAGCTATTACTCCAGCACAGAGAAAAATGAGTTTCACTTCAGTATCAGTGCTTCAGTATAACTTACATCTGAAATATAGTGATCTGTGATAAAACGCTACTTTGAACATTGAAGAAATTAAGTAAACAGAGTAAATAAAGAAGCAACTTTACAAAAAAAGTTTATTGTTTTGAGGTAAAACACCATGTTTGTTATTATTTTATCATGGTGGCAAAAAAATATATATATTTTTATAACTGTATTGATATAATTACATATATATATTGATATAATAATATATATTGACAGTAAGCACCCTTGTGAGTGAAAGATACAGATAGAAACTTCACTTATTTTGCGTTTCCCTTAATAGTGTTTCATAAAAGTACATCGCCATCTGCTGTTATAAACGGGAAGCGCAGGTTTAAAGCACAGATTTATGTCTGCCTTCCACACACTTTTCATTGAACATATTATAAATCGTGTTATTTCACTGTTTTTATTACAGTTGTTCTGCCAAGTCTATTTTAAAGTGAGACTAAGTGGAAGAGACAAACATTTGTAGGAATTATAGTAACACGATAGACAGGCAGCATATAAGCTTTACTGCCAAACAGCTTAAGTTTCTCCAGAGTTTGCAAGAAATGAAACGTGTTGTTTACGCAAATCTCTCATGATTAGAAAATGCATGTCAGGATAGAAACACTCATATAGAAGTTTTTAAAAAGTATAATAATAAAGTTATTTACAATACAAGCATCTATTTACATGATCTGTGCGTACGTTCATTTCGCAATAGCGTCACACGAACACGTTGCGCTTTGCGCATGCGCGTTAGACGTAGACGTATCCAATTGGTCAAAATGTTGATTGACGTTCCGTTGTAACCAATAGAGACCCAATTAAAAAACCAAAGAGAAATATGGACCAATAGCAGCTACAACCGCTGCAACGCCACGCCCTTGGCCCGCCCACGTCAGCATGCGCACGCATTTCAAACGTAGCTGGGGATTGTAGTTTAATTGAACGCCCAGCCCGTGAATCACGAGGCAAACGGAACGTCATTTCCCAGAATGCAGTGCGGCCACCGTGCGCCCACGAGTCTGTTTTTGTTATTGTTGTGAAACGGTTCGTGGGTCAGTGTGTCAGTCTCATGTAACGTTTGTCATCATAACATCATAACATCATAACATCGTTTCTCTGCAGGGCATTAGTCTGATTATCTAGCCTCGCTCGGGTAAGTTGTTTTCACACGATAGTTTAGTTTTTCTACTATGAGAAAACGTGAGACGCAAAGCTGGTCTTATTTAAGACTTAAGCGTGTGTAATTTAATCATGATTTGTGTTGCTTTAAGTGTCAGATGTGTGTTTTGTTGCTTTTCTGTTCTGTGCTTGTGTTTGTTGTCACCCTGTAACTTGAGCTTGTTTTTAACTTTGGGCCTGGATTGTAAAACCCGTCTATGATTGTTCACAAAGTAAAGATGACAAATTGTTTTGGGAGTAATTCATTAAAACAAGAATAATGGGCCATATTACTGTTGAATACACGGTCACAGAGATCATGTTATAATGATCAGACCTCAGTGATATTTGTGTCTGTGCAGCACCTGTTTCTCTGCAGGGTCTCACTGTACAACAGGAGTTTCAGCACCTGGGATTTTTAAAAACACAGCAGCCACAAACATTGTATTTCTGAGGGACTTTAGCAATACAAGCACCTTAAAAATTAAGAATAAAATAAGATGTGGCCTTAAGGGTCTATAAATAGTTGTTGTTTAGAGGTTTATTACATTCATTAGATGCTGTGAAACACAGACAGTCTAAATATGGGCACATATGGGATATTGTTATTATGAGCACGTATGAGATCAGTTCACCTGTCATAACATGTAATGTATACGGTTCACAC
This sequence comes from Yasuhikotakia modesta, assembly GCA_036877545.1. NCBI lineage: Eukaryota > Metazoa > Chordata > Actinopteri > Cypriniformes > Botiidae > Yasuhikotakia > Yasuhikotakia modesta. The sequence goes on along the minus strand of JBAJNP010004107.1, from coordinate 29,045 downwards.
GCCGTCAGCATGTGACAGTCACGCGTGTGTGAGTTCATCTGTGTGTCAGGCTGAGAACATCTGATCTGTCCCTCTCAAAGGTTTACCGTCTAGTTTAGCGTAACAAACAGTTCCAGTCCATTTGCGCAACACATTCAACTTTCCCCTACTTTCCTGTTCCAGATGGACCGGATAATAATGTTTATAATAAAGTTTATGCTGTTTATATGGAGTAATTAATGTAAATTTCCTTATATTTCCTCCCTGAAACCACATTTATGTCACAACATCCGTATTCAAAGACAGACTACTGTAAAGTGATACTGACTTTACTGTAAAGTTCTGCTTGTCACCATGCGGGACACTGATGTAAATTTTATTTCATCTTAACAGGTGCGTCGAGACACGGTTGCCATGGAGATGACAGGGGGCGTGGATTTCCAAAATGTGGGGAGTTGCTACTTCCCCCAGAGCAGAGTGGACTGTCACTATACCATCAGACAGCAGCACACGTGGTCCAGTAATGACTGGGTTGGGCTTTTTAAGGTAAGACAGAACCGGCTGCAGAACTCTGTCCATTGATGCTGGTCTGGTTAATTACTGTTGGTTTGTTTCCTGTGACCCTCAGGTCGGCTGGGCATCAGTTAGGGATTATCATACGTTTGTGTGGACAGTGGCTCCGTCCAGCTACAAAAAGGGAACAGCGTTCAACTGCTGCGTGAACTTCCAAGGTCTCTCAAGCATTGATTTTATGTGTGGCTCTGTTTGAAGAGTTTTAAAAGTGTGTTTAAACTCAGCTAATAGTTTTAAAACAGTCTGAATAAAACAAACACAGAGTGTTCTGGTGATGGTAAATGTGTTCAGTACAGTTTCTTTCATTGATTGGTCTCGTTTACTGAGGTGTGTTCAGTGTATTTCCTAATGCTTGTCCTCGACAGACTCGTCAAACACAGAAAAGTGTCACAAAGGTTTTTCCTTTAGTTGTTTATCAGACTGCAGGGATTGTGATAGGAGAAGTGTTGAAGTTTAAAAATGTCTTTGTGTTTTTATGATCTGTTATAGCTGTCACCTGTCAATACTCGTAAGTTACTTGGTCTGTATAGTCAGATTATTAGTTGTTAGTAACATAAGAGTATAACAACATAAGTTTGCTTTTCTTTGTTTGAGTGTGAAAAGTGTAAAAAGTGACGTGTGAAAGTGTCGTCTCAGCTGAGGTGGGATAAAGGCTGTATGGTGAGGTTGATAAGAGCCGTGTGTTTAGAGGATGTTCAAAAGAAACCAGATGAGGTCATTAATAATGCCACAGACAGGAATTATTCAAACCAGGTGCATTACACCTATTTTGTTTATGACCATGAACCAAACGCTCAGCTGACCATGTGACCCGTGATGACATCATCATCTTTCTTTTGTGTTCAGCCTCTTATCTACCTGGGCCCAGCGCTCAGCAGTACCAGTTTGTGTATGTGGATGGGAGAGGAAACGTTTGTTCCTGCAGCCCTGCGTTCACGTTCTCAGCCCCAAAGCCGCTGGAGGAGCTGGTGACTTTGGAGGAGGGGCAGGAAGCGGGCGAGGACATGCTCCTGGTGGTCCCGAGAGCCCAGCTGCTGCAGGTCAGAGCGACTCAGTCAAAACCACAATCCAAACATTCCCAATGTGGAAAAACTGATGCATGAGTGCGAGCGGAAAGGAGCGAAACATTTAGTTTGTGTACGAATGAGAAGATAGAAATGGAATCTAGAGAAGATGTTGCTGTTTATTTGAACCACAGAAGCTGAAGATCTTAGACAGAGAGTCTCCTGTTAATGTTCCACAATGTGCGGTTTGTCTGCGGCGTGACCATCACATGAACAGCATTAGATGCTCTAGTCTGTGAGGACTCAGTGTTGGTGCTTTATCACTGATGCTTAAAGCAACAGCATCCAAAGTATCAGATTAATATTCAAAAGAAGCTCAACATGTTTTAAACCTGCTTCACATCAAATTAACTACATGAACTCTCATCTTTATAGGCACATTTCACATAAATACTCTTATCTTTAAGGGTGATACTTTTTTAATAAGGGAAAATGATTGAGTTAATGCTTGTATTCACTATACATTCTATTTTTTAATTTCTAAATACTTTATTATTTTATGTAATACTTTTAAATATTTTACAACTTAAAATTTTTACAACTTTAAAGCATTAACTTATCGCATTATTTAGCAATTTATCGCATTATTCCTCAATATCATGCAGAATTTCCAGCACATATAACAATCCACCGTTTCCCTGATGTAATAAAGGTTTAGGAGGTGACACTTATCTCTGATGTTGATCTTCTGCATGACAGAGTCGCCTGCAGGACTGTCTGAGGGAACGGGCCGAACTCCTCCAGGCTCTGGAAACAGCAGAACAGAACATGAGGAGAGAGAGAGACGGCAGAGAGAGAGACAGAAGCTCCTGCGAGGAAAACTGCAGGGAACTGGAGCTAAAGATCAGCCAGATGATGGAGGAAGTGAGGGAATACGAGGAGAAAGTGGAGGAGATGAAGAGAAAGCAGAAGGTAAGCAGAAAGTCCTGTGTGTCATTTCAGGTGTGCTGAGAAAGTAGATGTAGATGTTTACTTCGGTGTGTATGTTCTCACATGCTAATGTTAAGCTAACTGCTCACACTGTGTATAAACTCCTCACATCTCCCTCTCTCTCTCTTTCTCAGAAAGGAGAAGACCTGTGTGTGGTCCTGGCAGAAGAGAAGGAAGCCCTCCTGGCTCAAAAAGAAGCAAATGAGCAGAGAATCAGAGAGCTAGAGGAGGAGATTAAACTCCTGACCCAGAGGAGCCTGGAGAGAGAGACTGATCTGGAGAGGTGAGAGGGTTCCTGTGGCCCCCAACTGTCTGTATGTCAGACGTGTTTTAAAACCCACATCTAGAGTAGTTTAAAACTCTGACACATTTATTACTTTGTGTAGATAAAAAGTAATTAGCGTTTAGCATGATGTTTGCATGCTTGACCACCTTCTGAAAGTGTCTGGAGTGACTGAGGACTGATGCGTCTCTAAGTTCTCCCTGCAGAACAAGGTTTAGTTCTGTAAACAGTGTGTGATTGGGTTCTGTGTGATGTTCTGTGCAGGATGAGGGAACGAGCCAAGAAGGCAGCAGTTCAGAAGATAGAAGAGGAGGACGAGCACAAAGATCTGAAGGTTTCTCAACTCAAAGACGCCCACAGAGAAACATTTCTGTCCCAGTGTTTCCAATCGTTCTGTGGAACGTTTCATTTGTTGCTTTACAGCTGAAGTTGGAACAAACGGAGAAGGAGCTGCACAGTTTGTCCACAGAGTTCCAGAGTCTGAGGAGCTCATTGGCTCAGAGAGACACTGACGTTCTCCAGCTGAGGGACACCATCAACACCCTCACACACAAACTCAACACCGCCCACAGGAGGGAGGTAAGCGCTCCTCACACCCTCAGTATAACACAAGACTGGTGTTCAGAAACTCACTAGTGAGGACAGAAAACAGGTTGTAGGAATCATTTTTCACAGCCAGGTCTTGTCATCGGTCTGTTAAAGAAGTTATTTATGAGAGAAGCTGTTTGCTAATGTTTAAGTGGCTGAAGTAGATGGCTAGTAAAATATAACGTACAGTCAGACGGCCGTTAATGCAAAATAATCCTTAATTGTTTTTCCCTGAATAATAATCTTCTTCCCTGATGTGTTTGTGTTGTTTTGGAGCAGACGGCCAGCGAAGTCGCTCTAGCTGAGCTCCACAGCTTTCAGGAACGTCTGACGGAGAGCCAGCGCTGCGTGGAGACCCTGAGAGGGGAGCTGAGGGACATGACAGCTCAGAGAGACGGCACACACACCGAGCTCCACCAGAGCCGCCTGCAGGCCGCACAGCTAACGCTGCAGCTGGCCGACAGCAGCCTGACCCTGAGGGAGGGCAGAGCCGGTTGGGCACAGGAGAGAGAGGTTCTGCAGCAGAACACTGAGGTGAACCAGAGGTACAGAAGATACTGAAATAAAAAGCTTTACTCCTCCTCAAACAGTGATGAATTGACAGATGGAGAAAGTGCACGTGGAGCGTCTGAATGAGGAGATCCGGCAGAAGGAGGAGATACTGCAGGAGGTGAAGATGGAGAGGGAGGCGGCAGTGGTGGAGCTGGGGCGAGAGAGGGACTGTAACCGGGTAATAAATTAAACCTCACACTGTTTTTAATATATGAACCTGTTCGATGCCGACTGACTCTTTTGAGGAGAAGTTTAGATTTTCAACAGCATGTTGAAAACAACAGAAACAACAGAAGATGAATATTGTAGATGCTAGTTTCCACTAAAATATTCATGCTAATATTACAGTTTATAATGACAAACTGAATTTAAAAGCACATTTTAAACTTTTAAACTCCACTTATGAATATTATCACCTAAATTATTGATGTTGGTTTAAGGTGATAGAAAGGTTATTTATTAGGTACAAATTTACATCATGAAAATTAAAATATAAATAATATTTATGAGGTAAATAATAGGTTTAAAAGTGGTGAAAGGTTTATAGTGCTCTTGTGGAAATGTTGGTGTGTGTGTGTGTGTGTTGTGCTGTGATGTGTGTGATGTGTGTTGTAATGTGTGGGTTGTAATGTGATGTGATGTGTGTGTGTGTTCAGGTCCAGCTGGGTGAGGCTCGTCGTGAGCTACAGGAACTGAAGGCCAGTCTCAGAGTCACTCAGAAGGAGAAAGAACAGCTGCAGACGGAGATACAGGCAGGTTCACCAAACATCCCATAATACTCTCACTGTATATAATATATATATAATACCAATATAATATATATATAATACCAATACTCTCCCTCCTGTCAGATCAGCCTCAGACCTCTTCAGAGTTACACCACAACATTAGACCTACAGCTTTAACTTTTCACCAGTAGGTGGTGATAGTCTGAACACCATTTTCACATTTTCACACCCCTGTCACCATTTTCACAACCACTCATTTACACCAGCATGTTTTTTTCAGGACCACAGAACAGAAATATAGAAAGTTTCAGTTTAAAACATTGTACCTCAATCCTAGTAAACTCATTCTCATGAGACATTTTACAAACGTTGTTTTCATTCTAACAATCCGTCTCAGTCTCTCTCTGTTTTTCCTGGATAGTAAATAAACTCAAAATATAAACCAAGCAGACGGGATAATAAAAGCAGAAATGTGCATTGTGTATTGCATGAATTGTTCAGTAAAGTGATGTTTTCATGAGCTGTAAACTTTATATCGTCCTTTGAGGTGTAATTACGTTTCTAGGCAGTGTGACATCTGGGTAATGTGTTAGCAGTGTGAGAATGTCACAGAGTGATAATGTAGCTTATGATTTTTCTTTGTGTGTGTGCCTGTGTGTTTATGTGTGTGTGTGTTTGCATGTGTGTGTGCCTGTGTGTGTGTTTGCATGTGTGTGTTTGTGTGTGTGCCTGTGTGTGTGTATGTGTTTGCATGTGTGTGTGCCTGTGTGTTTATGTGTGTGTGTGTTTGCATGTGTGTGTGTTTGTGTGTGTGGTGTGCGTGTGTGCAGGAGGTGCTGGATTACAGCCATCAGCTGGAGAGGCGACTGGAGCTTCTGACAGACTCTAAATGGAGTGAGACGGCTCTGCTTCACAGCAGTAATTCTCTACAAACATCACTACACAACTACACTATTGTACGACACTCACACAACAATACATCGTAAAATTGCATCACACAATCCTGTGCAATGGTGAGAGAAAACATTTCACCATCACACACAGCCTACACAAACAACAAGCTTTGCTTTAATTTACTTTTATGACAGACTAATAACTTTTAACTAGCCTAACTTTCAGACAGCACCACCCATTGGCCAGGTTTAGACGGACTGATGCGTAGAGCACGCAGAAAAAGACCAGAAATCTGATTGATCGGCTGAGCTACTGACACAATTTCAGGGTGTCAGTATGGAAAGATTTTTAGGAATTAATCTGTATCACTGAAAGGCGTTTGTTAGAGACAGATGTACTCGTCTTAATCTAATGTGATTTCTGCTGGCAGGTCGTGGGGGAAGCCCCCTGCTGTCGGATTCAGAGGACGAGACCCCCGAGGTTCTGCTGGACACTCAGTCCTCTGGACCTCTGAACCACTACAGCTTGTGTGAGCAGCCTCAGCCGGACCTGGTGCTCCCGGCCACCCCACCGCCCTCCCCCAGACACCCCTCCAGCATGGACACGGTGGTCATCAGCCAGCCGGCCCCCCTCTCATCGCCCGGCGCTCACACACACGCTCACAGCTCTGAGTCGGTACGTTTGTAACTCTCATGTCATTTAATTCATGAGAGTTCATCAGAGATTCATCAGTTCTTAAGTAGAACTGAATATGAAAGTAAAGTGAATTTGTACATTACATGACAATATTGTAAATATTTCATGCTCAGAATGAAAAGTTGTCATAAAGAAGCAGTTTAACCGTGTCTATGTGATTGTTGTGATTGTGTGTTTGGCAGGAGGAGGAGTTTGAGGCAGTGTTGTCACGGGTTCACAGCTCTGAAGAGGAAACGGCTCTTCTCCTGTCAGACAACAGGGACGTGGCGCTCGGGTACCTCAGACACAAACACATTCACTGTCTATAAACCCCATCAGTCACACTGCTGTTATCTGTGACCCGCAGACACGTGCCCAGTTAGACTTTCACATATACTCTAACACAACCCACCCGAGTAAATGTGTCAGTCGCACAAAACGCTCCTCTCTCTCTCACATCCGCCTGTCACAGCCCGTCTCTGTCCGTCTGTGCGCACGTGAGGCTAATGCAGGGCTTTATTTATGGTGACAGTCTGAATATGGTGAGGAGATGGAGGTTTTGAATACCAGCTCATAAAATTTGTGAGGGAGGAGAGAGAGAGAGAGAGAGAGAGAATAGGGCAGGTTCAGTCAGGGGAGAAAATAAGGACAGATAAGTTGACAGGAAGCTGTAGCAGTGATTTACGGAGGGGTAGTCAACGCTCACCGGCCAATTTTCAGCATCATTAAAACCTTTTCTCTCTCCTTCACCTGCTTCTCTCTCTCCCTAACTCTACCACCCCCTCGTTGCCCTCCCTCCCCCATCCATCTTTCTTGCCCTCCGTCCTGCATTGTCGCCTATAAACACGCCATTTCTTCTAAAGTCACTCTGTGTTGTGTCTCTGCAGAGCTCTGGCTGAGAGTCCCCTGTGGTGAGGATGAGAACTGCAGGCTGAAAGAGTCTCTGATGGACACAGTTCAGCTTTGCTCCACCTCAACATCTTACAAGTTTTATATTTAGAAGCATTTGCGCTTTATATCAAACTGACATGAGTGTTTAAATATGCAATTTGCTTGTTTGCTTTGTATTTATATGCACAGAATATAAACCTCTTACTCTCTGTGGTTTGTTTTACACATTATAAGTGACAAGCAGAAGGATTAGATTGTATCTGAAGAGAAAGTATGTGTGTGTTTGTATGTGTGTTCATGTGTTTATTTTTTTAATCTTGTGAGTTTGGTTATAAAGCTCATTTTAATATCTGTAAGACAATCAGCAATAATTTAAAGCACAATGTGGTTTGGATGGATTTTCAGGCTTTGAAAGAATTCACCCAAAATCTGTCTTTATTCTCATCGTCGTGTCATTCCAAACCTGAAATAAATTTGAGCTACTATTTGTTGAGTCAAACTTTGTTGTAGCTTTTAAATCTCATTTGGGCAATATTTGCTGATATTCAAAGATGATGTGAAATTTTATTACCAGTGTTATGATCAGATGATTGTCTTAAGAAGCGTTTTTTAATATACACAAACTCTAGTGACTCCAACTCTATCTGATTGCTGTGGAGTTGAAAATTATTCATCTGTAATGAGTCAAATTTTGGCCTGTTACACAAACTTCTCAACTTAAAATATTATGGTGCTTAAATTACATTTACTGTCATTGTATGAACAAAATATTGTCAATATTTTGCCCAAACTGTGTTCAAAGAAGAGAGAAAATGAGTTTGGAACAACATAAGGGTGAGAAAATGACAGAATTGTGATTTTTGGGTGAATTATCCTGTTACTCATAAGATTAAGTTTAAGAGCTGCTTTCTTCTGGTGTTAGAATCATTTTAAACTGCGTTTGTAACATCATGAAGGTTTATTAATAACATACACAGTGAAATACACCAGCTAACCGGCCACTGATCAGCATGTTTAGATAAAAGTGGCACTTTTTAAATTCCTGTCAGGACGTTTACTGTAACACAATAACATGACATCGTTCATCACTGAACCAATGACCATGAAGAGATGTTGACATTAAATTTATATCTGGTGCTTCTTTTATTTATGCTTTATACTGAATCACTGCCTGAAGTCATTTCTCAAACATACCTTATATTACAAATCATACAGATAAGAAACATTAGAACGATCATTTAATTTAAAGGCATCAATTTGCTTTATGAATCGAACAGTTTAAACATGTGCCTCACAGAAAACCGTCTCAGACTTTAATGTGATTTTATGAGACCTGAGACAAAGTTATGATTTTAAACATACATTAAAAAGTGCAAATTGTAAACTATGAAAAATGCCACATTTTTTAAAAATAAGTTTATGTTTTACTGTAGAGACAGGTTTAAATATATAACATAATATTCATTTTTAGAGAGATGTTAACATTGTTACACTTCAAAAAAACATGATTTTGTTGTCATTCATTATTGTGCTTCATTTCTTTGTTTTTCTCGATTTGAGCTGTACTCCACTGTGTCAGTGTTTCAAATATAAACAAATATTGTTTTCATGAGTTTCATCTTTAGTTTCTGCTGTTTCTGTCTCAGTAAACTCGGTAAACAGCCATAATCACATTTATCCTGTTTTTGACATAGAATATTATATTTAGTCATTTATAAGAAGCACATTTTCTTCTCTAAACGCGGGTCATTTCAGGGCTACACAGACTTGGCTTTGAATCTGAGTTGACGTTTGCTTTTATTGTGCAGTTATTCTTACACTATCTGACATGTTTCTTAGATTGTGGTTTTGTTTAGGGTGTCGGACGGTTTCACTAATAAAAGAATTAAGTCACTTTTGTCAAGTATCTGGTTTTTTTTTAATCATTTGAAGCCACATTTAAATCCTGAGTTCAGTTCTCTGAGGTCACGCATGATGTCATTCCACATGTTGTTTTTATTACACTTCACTGCCGTGTTTTTGATTCAGCCGTACAGATCCGTGTGGAGATTTGCCCTCCTGTTACCCTCTCCTGCTTTTTAACAACTTTTCTCTGACCTTCACCCCTTTTTCTCCCTCCGTTTCGTCTTCTGAATCTCTTCAGCGTTTTTTGCAGGATGGCAGGAGCTCATTATAAAATCAATGGAGCCGGACTCCCTGCTTTACAGCCGCCTCTAAAACCTTTAACAGGCAAATCACTGCAGGATTGATGATCCTTCATTCTTTATCTCTTTTAATTAGAAATGTAAAAGATATGAAGAGCCCGGGGCCACGGCGCTGTATTCCTAACACACCTCCATTCTCTCCCTTCATTCCCATTTTCTGTCTCTCTGTTTCTATCTGTCCATCTCTTTACTGCTTATATATATGTGCATAAATATACACACACACAGATATGTAGAAAATGTAAGTATTTGATTATTTTTGCTAATACACCGAGTGTTAAACCTCAGTAACTCAGTGCAGTTGTGTGAAGGGTGTAAATAAAATGTCTGTGAGAGTTCTTGAACACAAAATATCTTCATAAGTGATCATGTGAGATAATAAAACAGGCAAAACTGTGAATCCTACAGTGATGGGGGGACCATAGGTGCCAGGTGGGACGTTTTAAATGTTATTTCTGCAGCTGGAGGGACTGTAACTGTTGTATTATTGCTCTTTTCTCCTCCGTTTACTCGCTTTGCTCTCAGAGACGCGCAGGAAGATGAGAGTCTCTTTGAATCCATCGCCTCCCTGTGTTGCCATGGCAACATCTCATTGGCATTGAATATATAGGGTCCTGTGCGCTAGTGCATCTCTGCTTTATTGATCTGTTTAATAAAGTTTAATTATACTAATCATTTCATTAAAATCCCACACCGGTGTTTACCGCTATACCCTCGAGCTCAGAATACATAAAACTGAATATCAGCTCTGTGTGAATAAAGAGCAAGTTTCAGCCCTTGAGATGCTGTTGGGACACAAATATACGGGTCTATTCAAACCCTGGATATATGAACACATATATTAACACACAGAAAATGACGAATAGCTGCTGCATGTACTGATAAAAAAATGGTGACTAGAAATATCTGGTAGCTTGTGCTTCATTGTCAAACAGATTCAATAAAAGGTTATCGAAATGAGCCATTTTTCTTTTTAACTAATGACCTAAATTATTCATTTAATTCCTTTCAGTGAGTTTTAGTGATGATTTAAGTCACTGGACGTGTTTTAATCCGATGGCACTGATGTGTCTTTGCTCTGGGCGAATAAACCCCCAGATAAATGAGGCCACAGGATGCATTAGTTTTACTGGTGTGTTACTGGTTGATAAATGACAGCCAGGCTGCGGTTCGGTGGTGCATGATCGCCCTCTGCTGGACCCAAACTCTCTTATGAACCACAGCTGAACTAATAAATTAAAATGTACTTTATAAAACCAAATACATTTTAGGTATAAACGCGACCATGAGATTCACAGGCATCGATTCTGCGTTTCTCTTACAGTAAATGTGAGAATTGCGTTAATTGGTTAATTGTCAATTAGTTGCCCAGACAAAACTAACACGAATATGCATGAAGTCTTCAAACTCATCCTGTTATATTAATGTTATATTACGTATATTATGTATAATGTTATAACACATCACCACACTGCACGTTTTCTGTATATTACGTCAAACATTTAAACATGCATTAAAACATTAAACACAAAAGCTCGACCAAACACACATGCATTTACTCACCCTCGTGTCAGTCACATAACAGAGGTTTATACAGTCTGGTCTTAACATTGTGTGGGAAACATTCACAGGGTTCAGCGGCGTTTGTCGTCATGCTGAACACTAACCAGGTCTGACGTCAGTGACGCATGAACCAACCTGTTAAACATGAACATACGTGACGAAGAGATTCAATTATAGCTGCATAATACGTGTGATAAATTAATATCACAATGCAAAAAACTAACAATGCAAATCACAGCGCAAAAATCCCATTAAACATGACATAACAATATGAGTGTGAATTTTCCTTTTTCCACATGCGTTTAAATGAATGACAGAGAGACGATTTCTCAAAAAACAATGTTTATTGTGCCTCTTATTGTTTATATGGCTTTTAATGTAACAGAATGAACACAAACAAAAGACTGACGATACATTAGCCAGGTCGAGAGAACAAACATATGACGTAGTTTTGACGCAATACTCAACATTCGCGTTTATATGCGTGGTTGTGACGCAACACTGCAGAGGAATGAGGTCCGAACGACATCTCACACGCTTTCTGACAGCACCACTGTGATCACATTCATTGAACAATGTAGTACATCAGAGGTTTCCAACTCTGAGGTCCAAACCTGAGGTCCACTTTCCTCCTAGACTCTGCAGGAAACTGGACCACAGGACCAGAGCTGAAGAACTTCTCATTTATTTGAGTGCAGCCATCCTCACATTCAACACAAACACACACATCTGAGTTCTGGTCGTAGCCGTATTGCTTAAGTGAGACTGAAACCTTTCCTGGTAGGTTCTGTGCCTCACGGCCACCAAATTGTTTTTGGTGTTTTGGCAATACAATAGATGAAAACAGGAAAAAAAACAGTCAAACCTATTTCTGACAAAAGACAGAAGATGAACGTTTGCAGATGACTGTGCAGGTAGGACACGCAGAAACTTTTCATTGCAAGACAGCAACACACATAAATATTGCCTGTTTCCAAGCGTTTGGTCCTTACAGAAATGCCCTGAGTCTGTATTGAATACATGTGTAATGAGTTTTTCAAGTGTGTGTATGTATGTGTGTGTGTGTTTGATCGGTATGTGTTCCTGTTGAGATTCAAAAATCCTCCAAATGTAGTATGAGCACGTATGCAGCAAAGAATTCTGGGTAATGGAAAATGGAGGTGGGGTTTCTGTTTGGAGCTGAGCTCATCAACAGACACTGAACCCGACTGCAGACTTTGGCACAGACACACCATTCAATTGGCAGCGACTCGTATGACACAATGTAAAACAAACACATAATGAGAGTCCTAAAAACACGGCTCTTCCTAAATTAATGGGAGATATTCTGCCATTAAACTGATTATCCATGACTTCAATGCTGAGCCAAAGTGCCCAAAACCAACCGAACGGCGGATAAAGACTCAGCAGAGGTTTTGCCAGTTATCCGATTATCTTTTGTGTTTCTGCCCAGGAAAGCTATCCAAACAAAATACAACTAAGAAAATACAAAATACAGGACAGAAATATATAAAGGTATATATAGATATGTACGGGCTTATTCATAAAATGTAAAAGCTGAAAAAGTTAAAATGATATTCAAAAGCATCAATAACAACAAAGAACTATATTTCAGTTTCCATTCTGTATTTTCTTATGCAAGAACATTTCTGAACGCGTTGAAATTAAGCGGTTAATAGTGTACGTCCATTTGGCTTCATTTCAAAGCAAACAAAGTTTTTATAAAAGCAGTTATTTCGTCTGAAAAGCCTTTTGTTTTGTCTTTCACCTTCCCTCTCGTTCTGCTTGAGAGATCCTGAGAAGAGATTTTTTTATGTGAGTCACCTCGAATCCACTCACTGCTGTCTCTCATCGTTGACCATGAGGCCTGAGTTATTAAAGTCTGTACAGGTAAGGCTTGAAGAAGAAGTTTCTTCACTGAGCTCTGTTGCCCTTTCTGGACATGTCCACGTTGGGTTCCTGGCTGCCCCAGGCTTCTCCATCGCTGTCTGTTGCTCTCTCCTCCTCCGCATCGTCATCCTCATCATCTTCCTCTTCTGGTGAAGGCTCGCTGCCGTTCTCCGTGGCCCAGCTGTCATCTTCATCCTCCTGTTCTTTCTTCAGCGTGAGAAGAGCTGGAGGTGGGACGAGTTTCTCAGGCTCTGGTTTCTTCTCCGTGCTCTCGGCCTGGTCCTCGAAGGCCTCTGGGTTCTCCAGCATCTCTCTGATGAGAGGAGGCATGGGACCTGGAATCTCCATCTTTAGAGTTATTGCTCTTTCTGCACCTGTAGCACAAACATGCAACACAAACAGAAATCAGAACATCATTGCATTCACTGGTCAAAATGGACCTCTTTACAAACAGTGTTTTTTTTCTCAGAGACAGAGGAACATTTGCTTTGTTTGTTGTGAACAGCACTGGCGATGTACTGTGATTATCTGTGATAATCCATCTGATGTGATCAGGCCTTTGGGCTAAATGCAAATGTAGCAGAAACCAGAACAGAAACGAACCCTTGGTGCTGATGCCCCGCAGGTCGGTGATCTTCATCAGCATGCGGGGGAACATGTGCGGTTTGTTGGGTCTGCGGCGGCGGGCGTAGATCTTCAGAGCCTCCAGCAGGGGTTCCTGCAGACGGTCAACACGCTCGGGCTCCTCAAGATCCATTCGGTCTACAGAGAGAGAACGAGAGAAGAAGGTTAACGCTAGGCTTCAGGTCAGCCAAGATGGATCTAATACTGTAACAGAACTAAGATCAAATCTTACAACTACATTATAGTATTTCAATTATAATATTGACACATTGTGAGGTATGAACTACAGCAGAAACTCACAACACTGGAGCTAAACTTTTCAGGAGAGCAGATCTCAAGAACCAGAGTTGAGAACCTCTGATGCTCAAAACTGTTTTAATTAAGCGTAGAAAAAGTTTGTTTGAAGTTTGCTGAGGCCCTCTAATGGACCTTGGCCTCAAGGTTGAGGACCACTGATCTGGACACATCTAATGGGAGGGCTGCATGCTGCAACTAGGTGGCAGCAGTATGGCAAAGATGCAGCCTGGATGCTGTAGTACCTCCACAGATGAGGCAGATGGCGCTGAGGAGGCCTGTTTCTGTGTCATCCATCTCCAGTGGCAGGAGTTGACCAGCAAAGGCAAACACCAGGTCTGTAAGTGGGCCAAAGCCAGCATTGTGCATCTGAGTTCGGTTGAGGGTCAATCCATCTGAGAAAGTCATGGTGTCCTGCTCTGGTGTGTATCGAGTACAGATTCGCAGCATCTACAAGATACAAGAGGTTGCAGATTATGCTAACGCTATGAAGTAGACACATCAGCTCAGGATCGAGGCTGAGGGCGCGTACCAGAATATCCAAGCAGGCCGATTTAAGGAGGGTAATCTGATCCGCGATGGTGAGCGAGGTGAAACCAGGAAGCCGTTTGGCAAACTCAACAATTTTAATGATGCACTTGGTGGAAAGCTCACTGAACTTGTCCCACAAACCCAGATCAAGTTGGACCCGGTGGTCTGAGCTGGAGTTCTGAAGAAGAGAAAGAGAATTACACAAAAACATTAAAGCTGCGGCGCAAACGTTAAGCGTTTCATTGCTGAAGGAGTTACTGCTCCTCATCAGACACTTACGGTGGTGTATTTTCCCAGCTGGCAGAGGGAAGGAAAGGTCTCCTGATGAGCTTTGCTGACTTTGTTGACCAACTCCTCCAGTTCTCCGCTCAGCTCGTAACTCTCTGGAGAAACAATCTCTTCCTTCACGTCCTTCTTCTTCTTGTTGCGATCGTTGCGCACCGCTGACAGACAAAGAGAAGCTGTGTAAGATTCTGCCGTGAGTCACGTTCACCATCCGCACTGCCAACGGTGATGTTAGTCGCTGGATCTACAACCTAGTGAAACCTCAAACCGTGATGAGCCAGAAAACTCAACATGAGATGATTTCAGGTATTCAACTCCTTTAGAATATGTCCCAGCCAACAGACTGTTTAATATACAGCTCTGTGGAGAAAGATTTTGGACCAATGACATTTTTAAAGCTGCAATCTATAATTTTTGCCTCTGCCACAATCTCTGTTTGAAATAAATAAAATTCTTCTGATGCTTTTGGGATTTCAGGGGAATTTTGGGGTGAAAAACACAGAAGGCAGGATAAAAACACAACATCACCCATATCTGATCCCTCACATAATCACTAGTACTGAAACTGACCTCAGATCAGACATGCGGGTGTTCTGGTGACTCTGACCCAGGGGACAGGAGCCCTGCCAACCCCCCGACCCCCCCCCACCGTTTTCTCGCCCCCCTCCCTTTCTTTCCTTCCTCTCAGGATATCCAGTAATAGCAAAAACACAATGTGATCCTGGTCCCACACACATCCCTGACACACATACTCACACACACACAAACACACACACATCCCTGACACACACACACATCCCTGACACATACACACAAACACACACACATCCCTGACACACACACACATCCCTGATACACACACACATCCATCCCTGATACACACACACATCCCTGACACAAACACACACATACATCCCTGAAACACAAACACACACACTCACACACCCCTGATACAAAAACACACATACATCCCTGAAACACAAACACACACACACACACACAAACACACACACATCCCTGAAACACAAACACACACACAAACACAAACACATCCCTGACACATACTCACACACACACACAAACACACACATACATCCCTGAAACACAAACACACACATCCCTGACACACAAACACACACACATGTCCCAGCGGACACAGAGGGCCAACCTGCCACTCTCTCTCTCTGACATCATCACTGCAACGCTGGCAAACGAACACACACATGCCCCAGACATCAAACTCAGACTATTGTCTTTGTTCAAACACAAATCTGTTCTTAGCGACTCATAAATCGACTACAGGAAGGGCTACCAAAGAAATCACACCTACCACTGATGGATTCATGTGGGTGAAACTAAAGTCACGAAACGAACTCTAACCTGTGAGCAGTTTTGTTTTGTGTTTGGTCTCTTTATTCTTCAAGTTTTGTTTTCAAACTTGCCATCACAAACCTTTTCCGGGTGTTTGCATACTTCACACAAGAGTCTGGACTCTAAAATAGTCTGCGTATCTCAGGTTGTGTGTCTCAGAGCTCAGCGTATGTGTGCTCTGTGTGAACGTGTGTCCGGCAGACAGCTGATGTCTCACCTTCTTTAGACATGCCAACCTCGAAGCACTTCTGCAGCCTGCAGTACTGACAGCGATTGCGCGTGACTTTGTTGATCTGACAGTTCTTGTCGCGGTGGCAGGTGTACACCATGTTCTTCTGGATACTGCGACGGAAAAAACCCTACACCCCACATCCAGGAGAAAGAGAGACGGAGAGAGAGAGAGGTCAGCTCGGCCATCCATCACTTTTTTAAAAACAAGAAATAATCATATTGTGTAAAGATGCTAATTTGCAACTTTCAGTTCAATCAAATACGTTTTATAGTGATAATAATTTTACCTCACTTTACAACAACTGAGGTCAAATATTTTTAGATCATCTTTAATATGCTGATGTGACAAATAAAACTGTATGTGAACGTATTTCCGTTTACTCTGTTGTCAATCTCTCCCTGCAGTTTCTAGGTGTTGACTGGAACTAAAACCGTTTCTTTATTTTTAACTTGCGAAAGCAAAACCACTTTCATACACAGTCAAGCTCTCGCACAACATTGAGATGAAGTTTGTAACAGATTCACGACAGAACATGAGGTTTGTCCAGCCAGCAGGAGTGTTTACCTTGCAGCCCTCGCAAGAACTGACGCCGTAGTGATACCCAGAAGACTTGTCCTGGCAAACGAAGCAGGGCTTGTAGACGCGGGGTGGGGGAGGCGGAGAGGGAGAGCTGGGCACCATCTCCTCCGAACTGGTGCTCTGGGTCTCCACCGCTGAGGAGAGAAGAGGAGAGAGGAGACATCAGACGCTACAAATCACTTCACAGCACTGACGCAACACAGAGGTATTTAATGAGATCTGAATTAAACACCACATGCAGAGAATAAAAACTCCCCACTGAACCTCAGCTCAACCGTGTCTGATTTCAGAAGCACACAAGTACTTTAAAAACCATCATCAGTTCACGCTTGTAGTGCCCTGCTAACTGAAGCACTAACTGTCAATGCTTTCTGAATTACTATATGCTATACAACTGCCAATTAGGTAAAAGTTAAGTCTGGGTAACTGAAGAATTGACTTCTTTTTAGCCCTGCCCCCCCTCCGCTCACCCCCGAGGGGGCAGTATTTCAGGAGATTAGGCTGAAGTGACTGACACTGGAAAGAAAAGAAAACACAGCTTAACACCAGCAGACAGATAAGAGCTGGAGATAAGACAGGTAGCTCATCTGTGTCACACAGCCCCGGGTGAAAACTCCACCCTGTGATCGGCGCCTCGCTTAAAGGACAGTTGACTGACGAGTGATGCGTCCCTCCTGTTACACCGCCTCGCTAATTCTCACACAAGTGATGTCATGTCTCACCATAAATCATGTTCTGGGCACCTCTGCGTATGTGTCCAGCAGACACTTTTATCCACATTTAAAGTCAATATTTTTGTGTTTCCTGGAAGCTGAACTTATGACCCATGATTTTACCACCTTGTTTGTACCAAGTTTAGAGGAACACAAACCTACAGAGGTTTCCCACATGAGACGCCCAGCAGTTTTATTTAGTTATGTAAACAACATCCTCAAAACAGGCATCTTAAAACAACTGTTCTTTAACTTCTACCCTCGGTTCTCCTCAAACCTCAAGCCCCCATCCTCACCCGTCCACCTTTTGACACACAAACCCTGTTTTTCTCTTGTTTCCTGCCCTAAATTCCTTAGTGCAGTCCTGCTAGGTTTTAATAGAGGCTTCTGCTCGTAAGCGAGGCCTGTAAATGTGGTCTCACGGACAGACTGGAGGCCCCAGTCCGGCTGGTAGGGTCTTTATTAAAACTCAGACACCTCAGGCAGGCCATTCACACCAGCAGCTGTAGCCCTAGCTTGTAAAAAAAAGGCCAATCATAAAAGTAAAAAAACAGAGACGCTCTAAATTTCTAACTTTACTGCCCCGCCTCCTTCAGACACTGAATGGAGGTGCTACAGTTAACCCAGCCCTCCGCCCTCTCTTCTTCCACAGGGTTCAGACGAAACCACCAAGCTGCTCTTTTACAAGAGTTTGGAGACTTCAAAAGAAGAAAAGAGGACGTAAAGAAAGGAATTTGATAGTAAACAGAAAAAAGGGAAGGGAATAGAGAGGGCAATTGAGGGGAGACAAACGTCCCGTTTACGATTTAGCTCAAAGACAGCTACAAACAAAATCATTTGTTCCTCTAGAGAATAAAAAACAGACTTTGTGAGTTTACAGTCTGACGATTCTTAAAGCAACATTGAATTTGAACTGTGTTTTTAAGATGCATGATTTACACAACGTGTCTGAATTGAGCAAAATGCCCATATTTCTCTTATTGCTCTGTTTTGAAGTTCACTAGGATTTTTATCAGAATTTGCCATGACAGCGTTATTTTGTTCTTCTGAATATTGCATTAATACTTTTTGGTTGTTGTTGTTGTTGTTTTTTAAATGGGTCACACCTGGTTTGGGAACAATCTCTAGCACATTAATATAAATCTGTATGAGAGCTAATATATAAAATTGCTCAAAACATGATAAGGTCACATTAAAACTCCAATTTCAGTTAAAGGCAGCATCAACGGTACGGTTTTCCTTAAATCTTTGTGTTAACATTTATTTATCTAGTAAACATGGCAGTATGACGCTCAAGTGCTTCTAAAAGCAGCACAAACTACAGTATGTGTGAAAAACACGACGTTTGTCACTGTCTGAGTGAAAATGGAAGGGTGAGAAAAGAAAAAAACCCCTCAGGATCTCTCAACAACCTGAGATGTTCCTGTAAAAATCCTGACAGCTTCCCTCCCTCCAACACTTCCACCCAAATATCAGTCAACAGCTCCACAGAGCTGCTCAAAGAAATGAGCTTCTCGTCTCTCCTCTGTTTGGGAAACAAAGCGCTCGGAAGCGAGAGGCTGTTATCAGCTCTGCAGGCTGGGACTTGATTTGCATGACAATGGCTGACGGCTGCAGATGAAGTGACAGGTAGACTGACTGCAGTTATCATCACACGCCGCTCATTTCCTGCCTGCTATTGTGTTTCTCTCCTGAACTTGTCTCTCTGTACATAAATATTCCAGGTGGATCGTCCTCAGCTAATTCCACTGTCAACTCAGAGTGACCCCACGCTAGGAAAATGTCCATACATACACCTACAATACACACACACACACACACACATTTATATAATGGGTGGGTACAACCTGACCACAATTTCAGTGCAAGAATGTAAAAACATGCAAAAAAACTTCCCTCATGGCCACAAAAACTATTTTTTGCTGACCTGCAAAATCAATTTAGTCTAAGTTCAAATTCATTGGTCGCGCAATAAATGACAAGCCCAAAAAACATCACGCCACATGTAACAGGAAGTGAGCTGTGACAAGGAGTGTCTCAGTTTTGGTCCAGAATGAAATAGTAAAAAGTACAAACAACAAAAGTGAGCTTCATGTGTTTTAAGTGTTGCAACATCGCATTTAGCTGTGCAGCATATGACGCATTGGCTGCAGAACAACTATTCTTTCACAATAGAGCAGCAGATTTGTGTACGTGACTGTGGGTGTGATCGAGTCTTTAGTGGAACACTGTTCCCAAATCTAGTCTTGGCATGTGAGTGCGAGCGCTCAGTCCTGCATGGGCGCGCATCCAGCCAGAGTCTCTAAAGACTCGCATTTGATTTGCAAATATAGTTCTCTGCGTCGCAATTCCTGCTAAGTATTTCAGCGTGTTGGGCGTGTGTCTGCTTGTTGCTCGTTTGCATTTCTCAGGATAAACCTGCTTCCCTCCACAGAAAGTTCCCAGATTTTGCTTCATCTCACATTAAGACGTTTTGCAGCCAGATGAGCTACAGACTGTCCAGATGAGCTACAGACTGTCCAGATGAGCTACAGACTGTCCAGGTTTGGTGCAGCAACTGATTGATAAACTGACATGCAGGCCACGCCCCCTCTGAGCAATGCATCCTATGACTGCCAGCTTCCTGATTGGATGAACCAGCTGTAGCTGTCATTGGCTGCGACTGCTGTCATCACAGCAGCTCATACAACACATACATACAACACAACATTTCCTTCCTCTTAACTGCATCCGCGTCTTCCAATGGATGTAACTCTCTGATTGCTTTATCTCACTTAAACTCTACTGTACATATAACACAGACAAAAATCCTTCCTGTATTTGAATCATTTTCACATTCTCTTTAGAAAACTTACCACAATTAAAAACTACAGGTACCTCTGCCTCTCTACTGCCATCTCTGTCTGAAAGATAAAATTGCAGGTCACTTTACGTACATTTCTATGCTTATGTTGAAGTCAGATTAGATAATTTGCCTACAACAAATCTGAGCAACAGTTCACACTTTAAATCATCATTATAAATGTTCTCAGTAAATCAGGGTTAGATAAGATTGTGTTGAACATTGATCTGTCATGCAACTTGTGCTTGTTGTTATTTTTAGGTACAACTGAGGCTTTAATAATAAAAATGTATTACTGAAGAAATAAAGAGAAAAACAGTGGTTTAAATCAACGCCATATCAAATAAAGGTTAAAATGACTATAAACTGACTGCTTTATTTAAACTGCATGTGTTTTATAAACACATTTTACACTCAGTCTCTCTCTTGCTTTGCTTGTATGTAAATCAACTTGCTGCTTGTGTGGAGCGTTTCAAATCAATCACTGCACACTAGTTAGGACAGGTGCTGCATCATGCGGCCCGCTAAGAGATAAACATTCACAACATGTCTCTGCACAACAGATGCACACTGAGGGAGTGTTGGGTGTGTGTTGAGGTGTGTGTGCGCTTTCATTAACAGTGTTGAGTGGTAGCAGTTGCCATCAACAGCTGTCTGTGAGCTCATTACCTGAACACAACACCCCAACACCCTCCACCGTACCCCCGGACCCCAAAGCCCCCCCTCCGTGTGCCTGGCCTGTAAGAAGGAGGAGCTCTTCCTGAAAGGAAAGCCTGTAATAAAACTGGGCTGCCGTCCAAAAGATGAGAGAGAGAGAGGGAGAGAGAGAGAGAGAGAGAGACTCACATATACCCCAGACTGAGTAATTTCTCAAGGAATTTACACTCTTGTGTCTTAACCAGCTCACACACATGCACACACACAAACACACACATATGAACACACATACACATGAATGCACACACACACACATATGAACACACACATATGAGCACACACACACATGAACACTCACATATGATCACTCACATATGAACACACATACACATGAATACACACAAACAAACACACATTTGAACACACAGACATGCACACACACACACACATACACATATGAACACACACGTACACACACACATATGAACACACACAGGTCAAGAGTGATTGTGGACAGCCATTGCTCTCATACATCACAGAGGTTGTTCAGGAAAATGTCTCTACAGGCTGCAGGTAAAAAAAAGTGCAGTTGTGTTGGATCAGTTTCAAGCGTTTTCTGTGTAAATAAACAAAGAGAATCAATTATGCAGATCCTTCCTGGATTAAAAACATCAGCTAACAACTACTGAACAAACCCACACCCACATCACAACATCTCCTAAAGAGAAGACTGCTTCCTGTTATCTTAAATCTCACACTATTTACACTTTTATCTCTATATCTCCATCTATCCTAAACTGTTCTATAGTTTCTGTAGAGCTGTTTAATGTTCTACTTCTACAGAAAATCACATACATACTGGGTCAGAACTTAGAACCTAGATTGTAACAATAAGTCATTTTTTAATCTCTAAACACACAGTCAACTGTTAAATAATGATTCTTTACTAAATGTTCTGCAAACAAAAGAATGTATTAAAACAGTTTTAGTTCAGTCCTAAACCCAAGCTCTTAGTACTCTGGTAAAATGTGCCCAGACTGGACTGTGAGGGGTGGTGGGAACACAATGCAGGACTGATTCAGAGCAGACAGATTTCTGGTGCAGACATCCACTGACCCTCCTGCCCCCTGCCAGGCTTCATCTGTGCTGTCAGACCCGAGTGTCTCCTCTAATTCCCCTCCACTCCAATGGCTGGATGCCTCCTCCACACACAGCACCATTGATCAGCCATGAAGCCAACAGGCAGTGAGACAGCCTCATCAACAATTATCTTTGATCTTCTGGCCCTCACAGACTTCCTCTCACCATCTGTCTAGCTGTCTGTTCACCTACAGCAGCAGAGGAACTTACAAACTGAAGTGTCTCTGTTTAGGACTTGGGTGGAGGAACTCCATGTTTGGCCCTTATTGCTTCCTTCCCCAAACAATAGAAACCACAAATAAAGAAGCAGGAGAACTTTGAAGGTTCACACCTCAATCCTGCACATAAACTGCTGGAGTAAACACAAGTTCTGGACCTTAGGTGTTCTGATCTCTGCTCAGGAACCCATTTGCTGTGGATCAGATGGCTGAATGTGACCAGGTCTTTGTTTAGCTGCAACTATGTGACCTTCAGACCAAACATCATTCTGCAGAGACAGGAGTTGACTGCAGCTTCTTCTCTCTGTGGGATTTGTGTTTGAGACGAGTAATAGCTGTGGGTTTCTTAAGCATAAATACTAAACCTTTTAGCCTGGCATGTTTCTGCTCTCTCTCCTACGAGTGAATCTGTGAGAAACTTCTGCTGTGACTATACAGGAAATTACAATATGATACATGCTTATGCAAGCAGAATTTTCTCACTTCAGTGTGGCAGCCGGCCCACAGAAACCGCCCGAGATGTTGGGGTGTGGACAGGCACACTTCACAGAAAGGGCAATTGTGAAGTTTCAGAGCAGCACCACACAATGTGTCATTCTGAACCTAGAATGACAAACACAGCCCACCTGAAACCTTCAGGGAAGTCACCTTGAAAAGCCATTCGACCCCGTCTCAGCTGAAACGGAGCGTGGGGCATCAGAACCAGCGCTGTCAGACAGACGGCCTCGCCGCTGCTCGTGCTAAAGACTGCGCTGAGTTTTCAGACGGCAGATGATCGTTTAGGAAGATGGATGGGTGCAGATGGTCCGGACTAACAAGCATCCTCAGGGTCTCGTGTTCATTCATCTTTCCAGGCTGATTTAAGATTCATGTTTCTCACCCTCTCACCTCTATCTGGACGGAACAGGGATGTGAACAGCGACATGTTTTTAGTTGAGTCAAGAAGTAATTTGTCTGAAACTGAGTAACTTGCATTTTACATATATTATTTTACTTATAGACTCACAGTATATACTCCTATATATGACAGTCTGCATATATGTATATATAAATACGCACACAATACACATCTACACACACACACACACACACACACAAATATATAAACATACATATATTTGTGTTTTTGTGTGTGTTTGTGGGTATACACACACACACACACACACAACACAAAGATAACAGAAATTGACAAGTAGTTTCAGACTGACACACATCCTGCCTACGCCTCGTCCCCAGAGAGACACCAGCGAGCAGTCAATGCTCCGTAAACAACCACTAAATCACTGGACAAAAGAGACGTGGCGGCCAAACCACAACAACCAATCAGCCTCACCCTCAGTTTGCAATCCCATAATGCTTAGCGTTGTTTGGGTCTGTCAGAGGCCCATGGATGTGACGCCACAAGGCAGCAAATTAACAACAGCTCCTAAATACAACTGTGGCAAATATCAACCAATAAGGTTTTAAGGTTTGATTCTCAAGACAGCTCTGAAATCTACAACAGGGTGTAAAGAACTCGCCCATATTCCTAAACCAGCAGACCAGCCCTTTGTCACGCAGATGTTTTCGGTGTGGTCAGATATAGTGTCCGAACATTTCACACTCAGTGTAAAATTCACATCACCCTCACTGTTCTATGAAAAGCAGATGTTGTTTTATTTACGATTCCCTGAACCTACTGTGATATAAACTGCATTTATAACAGCAAACTGTGGATTCTTACCCAGCTAACAGAGAACCTGTTTACAACAGTTCTTCAAACGTTCTCTGTAAGTTACCAAACATACTTGCAGTAACGTTAACATCAACAATGTTATTTTTAAGTTGTTGCTGCTGCACCTGATTTAAATCATCCTTACATACACACACACACACACACACAAACACACACACACACTGGATGTTTTTTTAAACTCCCAAAAGCTGTAAGATTTCTGTCTTATGTAATGTGACTGATCTGAAAGATCTCAGTTCTCAAAACACTCAAATAATTTAAACAAACAGTGAACACACACACATACACACACACAAATACACACACATACACAGGAAGTGGCATCTATGTGAAGTCACACAAATAAACAAAACAGCAGTGCAAACACTGACCAATAACTCTGATAATTTGGATTATAAAACACTATTCATTATAAAAAAGCACTCAGGGTAAGTGTGTGTGTGTATGGGTGTGGTGTGTGTGTATGGGTGTGTAACATTATGTGTGTGTGTGTTAAAATGTTCAGCGTGTGACAGAACTCACTGATGGTGTGTCATCATTTTAACATGATTGTGACTGATAACATTAGGATCTACAATAACCCCTTTCACTACTGCCCCCCGTAACAGAGCGGTGTGTTAAATTACACTGAAAATAAACAGGAAATTAAACTCACAGAAGCGTGATGGCATCTTTCAAATGTACAGATTACTACATCACCTGTGAACTTCCTTCTCATGTTTGTCTCGAGACGAAGCCCTGACCTAAACTTCAGCTCGTGAAAACAGGAAAGACACGCAGACGCTGGTGAGTCTCTTCAGAGTTTGTGAATGATGTTGCAGGACTGTGAGTGGAGGCTTTTCACAGCCAACCAACAGACACTGTAGTTAAAACAAATGTTTAAACACCTCTGTGTTTTCCACAACATTAAACAGATCTGTCTGTCTGTAGCAACTTCCTTCCTTTAGATTACCAGTCAGTGTTAATCACGGGCCTCAGAAACGTTTATCCACGGTGCACATATGGAAGACTGGGTTTAAGTACAGCCTGCAACATATCTACATTTCCTGTTGCTGTCTAAATCAAATTAAAGAGCAACAGAAAACTGAAATGTAAATAGATTCTGGATTCTGGTAACAAAGAAAGAATTTGCATCCACTGAACGTGATTTTACCCACAATCCATTGCAGCTAGTTTTCCCTAATGAGATCTTGGGCTACAACATTGATTTATCTGCCTTGTTGAAGAGGACAATGAAAAGGAACTGCTTCGGGAGTCAGGAATCTCTGTGGACGGACAGGCCGGCCTTGTTTACAGAGGTTACTGGGCACACAGGCACGTAACAGGACACCACACGGATGCTTTCCTGAGGGCAGATTGACACATCGGAGCGCCCCTCTCTATCTCCCAGATTTCCTGGAAGCAGGAAAAGAACAAAACTGGAGACGCAGGGCTGAATCAGAGGCTCATTCTGTGCACTATTTCCAGGTCCTGTTTGTGCTCGTATATCGCTGGTGAGACATGACTGATTAAATAAACAGATTTTATCTTGTTAGCGTCAAGACCCCGGCTGAGAAGAAGAGGCAGTACGGACCCCCCCCCCCCTCGCTGAACCCGGACAGGGCATCTGTCTTCATTAAACAGAACTCAGTGTGTCTGACAGCCACTGAAACGCTGGTGTCCACACGATTAATGAAGACACATGACTCTCACTCAGAGGCTGAAAACACAACAAAAAGCACAAGATTCAACAAACAGAATAAAAAACAGTGATTTAAACCGGGAGGCTAACGGCAGTGTTTACTCAAAACCTTTGAGTTTATGTTTGGTTTCGTCAGTCACATGTAAATACAAAACTATTTATTTCTAACTGATGACTCAGATGACTGATCATTTATTTGTTTGTTTAGATAGAAGATGCTGATGTCTGTAGTATCTGCTACACTGACATGATGCAGACAAATATTACAACACTTCATTAGAAATCAATTTAAACTTGAAATGACTTAAATCAGACGTGAGGGTTTTTGTAGATTTCAGAACAAACAAAAGACAGAATAATTCTTCTGCTATTCAACTAAAGCAGATCAAAACAGCCCAACATTCAGTCTCTGGATACAGTTTAATCTCTCACTCATTTTATGTCTTCTTCTTTAAAGCTCATTTTTCTCTAAAGCTCATTCTTGCCCCCCTATTAAAATGGACCCCAGATTTTATTGTGGGTTGTTTTTGGAGCCAAGGAGCGTCTCAGGTCTGGACAAGAGGAAGGAAAATACAACAATTAAAACAGAGAGAAGCTTTCCTGAACGATCCCCTCAAATACGCTTCTGCCGTTCCTTTATTTATGTCACTGTTTCTGTCTGTCACAAACGACTTTCCAGTCTTTTCAATTCCAAATCGAAGGCCTTCGCATCTGACACACGCTTAAAAAATGTCCCAGTTCAAACCCTCATTTTTTCCCAAACACTTTTGATGCTGTTGTGTGGGCCGAGCCGCAGCCGGGCCTGCAGGGATACCAGCGCTGTCAGCCACAATTGTGAAGTGAGGAAGACAAATGCAATCTTCATGACTGAAATTATAGCACAGTGTCAGGTTCTACCCCCACCTCTCTCTCCCTCTTTTTCTCAGACACTCTCTCTTTCTCTTTCATCTTTTCCTCTTGCATTACTTTGTGTTTAACTTTTCATCAACTCACAAGGTTAAAAAACAGGTTAGCCACACCGATTGACTCACTGAAAGCGATCAAATCAAGTGACACACAATCTCTCTCTCTCTCTGTTTCTCCATCTCTTAAACACACAAACACAGCATGAGATACACACAGGACTGACTCCAGCACTCTAACTAATGCTCTTCCTGCGGTCAGTTACAGACCGGAGGCCCGTTCAGCAGAACAGCAGCGACAGCATGACCGAACGAGCGACACAAATGCAAACAAAACAACACTTACAGCGCACACTGGCGGTCCCGGTCCAGGCAAACGGGTCCAGTCCGGGGTAGAAGGGACTCGCCTTTCGAAGCATGCAGGCTCCCCTGTTAGTGACATCATAGAGCTGTCGGGGGCCCATGCCCAGAGCCTCCATGCAGTCAAACATCACGGGCTGCCCACCCTCTTCCAGCTAAACCAAACGCTCCCCGTTTCCCAGCGTCCTTCTAACTCACGTCACCAAACACAACAACACTAAATCCTCTACTGGAATTCCTTGGATTTTCACGCCGCCTGACCGCCTTTCTGCGCTTCCTCTCACTCTGTTTTTCTGAGCCTGCCTCAGTCTCTCTCGCTCACTGCTCGTTCCTGTTTCTGGGCTGCGTCTGTGTGCTCCCGTCGTGCTGTAACAGACCTAAATAACACACACACAGAACACTCACGGCTCTCACACACCGCGGAGTGAACCAACTGCCTGAGCTCTGCGCACCCAGAGGGGGGATGAGAGAGAGAGAGGGTGGGGAGAAATTGAGAGGGCCACAGGGAGGGGCTGCAGTGTGTGTGTGTGTGTGTGTGTGTGTGAGAGAGAGAGAGTGTGAGAGAGACAGAGACAGTGTGTGTGTGTGAGAGAGAGACAGTGTGTGTGTGTGTGTGTGTGAGAGAGAGAGAGAGTGTGTGAGAGTGTGAGAGAGACAGAGACAGTGTGTGTGTGTGTGTGTGTGTGAGAGAGAGAGAGACAGTGTGTGTGTGTGTGTGAGAGAGAGTGAGTGTGTGTGTGTGAGAGTGTGTGTGTGCAGGCTTGCCAGGCTTGATCTGTTTGGAGGACAAACTTTTATTTGATTCTTGCTGGCCTTGTTTTTGTGATTCATATTTCATACTCTCTCTCTCTCTCTCTCTCTCTCTCTCTCATTCTACACCTCCCCCTTTTCCTTGCAGTGAATATGAGAACCCCCCCACCAACCCATTGCTCAACCCTGTCTCTAATCATAACCACATTAAAGTCCAGAGTGAGAGAGAAAGGGAGGGAGGGAGAGAGAGAGAGGGAAAGAGAGAGAGAGAAGGGGAGAGAAAAAGAGAGAGACAGAGAGAGAGAGAGAGAGAGAGAGAGCATGCATTGTGCAAGCAGCAGATGCCAGGACAAAATTCGCCCTTTTGTCTCCAGAAAAACAGGGTAAATGAATGATGATCTGCTGTCTATACCTCATTAAGTATGTGGCGAATATTCAAAGGGCCTCTGGCCTCACAGAGCTTTGAGGAGAGGAGTGTATTCAGCTCTGAGAGCTGCAGACCAACAGGAAGATGAACGTGGACTGGAATGTCACGCTTGCCTTCAGACTCGCAATGTAGAAATGATGAATTTAACTCTCTTCCCGTGGATCTCACTGAGAGCAGATGCATTATTTACCTTGACGTGAATGAACGGCTGTGAGGGACAGACATACAGTTTGTTTAATGTGTTGGGCTGTTGCGTACATTAAAGCTGATTGTCTTTCAGAACCACAAAAATGTGCCTTTAGAAAAAAATTCCCTGGACAAAAAAAATGCTGGAAAACATGAATTAATCATGAGCAGGAATGTTTCCGCATTTTTTGCAATAATTAGGAGGGAAAAATCATGTTTTGCTATTTAATGATGCTTATTAATTATTAAACATACAGAGGTTGCGTTCCTCACAACCTCATTTTCATTTGTGTCAAATTAAAAATGCCATTTGTAAAAATGCTTTACAGCATTAGCAGTAGATCACTCTCAGATTAACCAGCTAATTCAACATTTTCATGCCAGTCGCCCTCTTTCATTGCTTCCCAAATTACGCCCCCAACCCTCAATAAATCTGAGGCGTACAGAGAATCCGTCAGGGACTACACGACCTGCGAAACAAACACTGGGAAATAAATAGCTCTGCCGGTTTCAGTGCCAGTGGCTTTCAATGAGTGAACAGCTGGGTAGTGGACGGACCCATACCAGGGTTCAAGTCAAGCAAACAGCTGAACACAATGCTAGGAGCAACAGAGGTGCCTCGCCTCATCCATCTTTAACAGCCCCCCTCCCCGACTGAACCCCACCACCCCTCAGCAAGCTGGCAGTGGTACAGCCCAGCCTCC
>JBAJNP010004106.1:0-35243 GCA_036877545.1 Yasuhikotakia modesta | reverse complement strand
TATATGGATTAGATGCCTGTTTGATATTTATTTTAGGGACCCCCAGTGGTTCACTGTGGTACTGTGCGGTTTGCATTGGCATTCTGGCAGGATTAGCGGATTATAAATTTAGGGATCTGTAGCACACTGTCGACAGATGTACACCCCCTTTATATCCTGTGTGCATCAGAACAGGACTGATGTTTGTTATTTAGTAGCTTAAGTCTGACAGAGACACATTTTGTTCAGCTGGCAAGTTTGTTTATTCAGCTAAAACGTAGCCTGTGTTTCATGTAACCACAAATTACAAATACAGAGTCCAAAAAAAAGTCGCAGAATAGCAAAGATATTCCTGTCAAAGCTGTTTGGAGTTTTCTGTGTGTTGAAAGGTTTTTCCAAATGGCTTGTGAATTAACACTCATTAATATACGGCATTTGCAATGATAATGCGATGACATTTAGCAGGGTCAAAGGTCATGCTAACAAAATATGTATGTGTGAGATGTGAGACACCTTACCGGGGGCTGAATTCAGTTTAGTGTGTGTTTGTTACAACCACAGTGTCAAATAACTGTGACCTTTCAATAAGTAACATTGGAGAGAGCAGATTTTTTTAGGCATGGGCAATAATATCCTTGGTATTTTAAATATGTACAGTAATGTGTACATTTAATAGCCACAACAGTTGGCTACAATTATTAGTGCATACAGTTGTTGTAACAGTTATTTATAAAACTTTTATTATTTATTTATTTATGTACTTTTATTTATAAAAGTTATTTATTATCTTCAAATAATAGATAGCTTTATAGACGGCTAATAATAGATATAGATAGCTAATAATAGATGTTTTTTTTACATTTGAATTGTATATTTTTATTTCAGCCCCCTCTGCTGGTGAAATATGTTACTGCTATACAAAGTCATTCTTGCAAACGTTGCTGCATCATTAATACATTGTGGTTTTGAGAATGTTTCTTGTGTCTTACTGAGAATTCAAGTAAAGCTGTACGTGCATTTAGTATAATGTGGCACATGCCTGTTGTGGATTTAAATAGAAACATTAACACAATGTACAGCTAAATGCATAATGGTTAATGCATACAGTTAACTGTTTAACTATTTAGATGTGCATTAATGGTTTCTTGTCTTCCGTGTTGTCCTGCGCTGTTTGTTATGTAATGAAAGCAAACGTGTGAGAGTAAAGGAGAGAGAGAGAGAGAGAAAGAGAGAGAGAGAGAGGACGTGTGAGCCTGTATCGCCCGAAGGACAGTCGCTTAATATAAGCATCAAAACAAGGTCTCGCTTCATTTAACAATCGCACCACACACACTCATGGGACACACACACACACACTCATGGGACGCCGTGATACAGCTGCAGTTAGAATGACAGGACACACACACACACACACACGAACACACACATACACACTCACACATACACACACACAAACACACACACACACTCATGGGACGCTGTGATGCAGCTGCAGTTAGAATGACAGGAGACACACCCACACATACACACACACATACACACACACACACACTCACACACACATTTACAACTTTAGGGAACCAAACACAGTTTATTATTACAGTGAACAACGTGTTAGATCACAGCAACATTGGCCAACAAATAAAATAAAAACTATTTTGAAAATATTACTTTACGTCTTTTATTATGTAAAATGACTTAATAATAGGCAAGTTAAGTGTTACATTGAGATCATAAGGTCAATTTATCATTTATATTTTATAAAATTGCATTTTTAAAGGGCACTCTGGACTAAAACATAGAGTTTGACTTTCAAAATGCGTAATATTAAAACCTATTGAAACGTTTTTATAAACAATAAACGCAATTGCTTTGGTTTCACACGCTGTTGTGAAAATAAAGTTTGTTTGTCTGAGACCCGCTTAAACTTTGAGGCCCCGCCCACGCGTAATATCAGTTGCTCATTGGTCGAGAGGCGTCGCTGCGCTTTCCGGAGGCCACGCCCACCGCGCGGTGCGCGCACAGGGCGGCATGTTTGCGCTTGGCGAGTTGCGGCGTTCAGTTATGAAAAACGACCCCGAAAGATGCGATTTACACCGAGATCCTCTCACTGAAACACACACGGGACGTTTTAAAGTGTTCCTGTGCACGGCTTCAGTCATTCATTGCGGTTTCGGTTTGTTTTGAGCGTGCATTCGTGTCAATGCGTTAACCTGCTAGGAGATACAGATTGAACGGCCAAATGAATGGAGTTGCTTTTTGCCTTGTCGGAATACCGCCGAATGCACAAGTAAGTTGTGTTTAATCTGATGTTTTTTGGGTGTCTGGTTGTTTATCTATACATTTCAACAATCCGATGTCATGCATGGACGTTGCTGAGTACAACACGCTGTTATTTACAAGGCAGGCTGTCAAAACGCTCACAAGTTAACGGAGTCTTCCTACAAAGCTACAGACTTCTGAAGTCACGGTTGCTTGTAAATTGCTTTTGTTGGTGGAGCGCTACAAGTTAAGAGACTTTTTAACTGGTGTGAGGACTTGTTAGCCTAGAAGTAAGCTGGAGGATGAACGTGTGACTGGAGTAAATTCCATATGTCGGCCCACAGACAAACAGAGGGGACATTATTGTGGCTGTCACTCAAGACCCCACGCAGAAGGCTGGGGGTCGTATGTCAGTGTCCATTGTCCCAAACTGTACAGATCACGCTGGTACAGTACAGCTGCTGGATCCTTCCCATGCCGTATAGCCCACTCTGCTACCCTCCGAGACCCTCTTATTTTTCTTCGGATGCTTGGAATATTATGGCCTTGCATCATTCCTCAGGGAGTTTTGGGAATGCTGTTGATATCGGTGGAATTTGTTGATAGTTTTAGTTAAATGCAGTTGTGTAACTGATAACATGTAAATAAACGTACAGATGCCGTACAGATGTTTTTGAAAGTAATTTGTCATTTATACTGTTTAATATTTAAGTATTAGTGAACCCCAGAGACACACATTTTCTTGCATGTAGGAGGGCTTGTATTTGACTTTTAATATGTTAATACGCAACTGCATTTAGCTTTCAGGCAGGGAAACCGACATTTTAAAAAACTGCTTTTTTGTATTGGAGAGTCACATGTTTGTTGGTTGACTACTGAGGTTGCATCCTCGAATCTCAAAATATGGCTACTTAGTTAATATTGTCTAAATAACATAAGCCTGTAGTATTGGTTTATAGTAGGTGTCCTTCAACAGGAAGACTATAAATTAGTCTAGTTGAGTTTTGCTGTTTGCAAAAGGTTTTTCGTATGCCCAATAGCCTACTCCCATTAATATAACATGGCACAGATATCAGACGCATTTCTTAGGCCCAGTATTCAGTTAAAAGTTACTAACGGTACTTAAACACTTAAACCACAAGTGTTTCTAAAAATGAACTGGGGAACTCAGTCGTATTGTTAGCTAGGCAGTACTTATCAAATAGGGACTTCTGTTGTACTAGTAGCAACAACAAAAATAAGCTACTCAGAAGTGGCTAAACCACAAGTAAACCACAAGGAACTTTCTTGGTACCTTACACTTACACTTGGCACTTACACTTGATAAATTAGCAGTTTCTGTTATAGCTCACCAGATCTCATGGTTGTGTGGGATAGCAGCGTGTCTGTTGGTTGCTCACTTCAGTATAGATAGATTGTTATTTAAAACATTAGTTAGCCTAATTAGCTGTTTAAGTTGTGGGGAATTAATTTAACTTCAATTAAACAAGGCTGAGAAGCTAAAGAAGTTTCCATTCATAATCCTCAATTTTGCCAAACCGCTGGAGCCTTGAGTTACTAGTTATCTCTGTATACATTTCAGGCTATCTTCAATAATTAACCTGGCCCCTGCCCCAGCTTGCTGGTTCTCTGTGTGCGAGAGCATGAGCATTCCCCCTCCAGAGGCAGTAGACAGTTCTTCAGGCTTGACCAAAGTCAGACTTTGTCCAATTAGGATAATCCTATAAGCTTCCAGAGAGTTGGAAACGGGTGCCGTTTCCCTGTAGGCAAATGCCTGTGGGCCTTCCAGAACAACTAGAAGGATCTTCAGGGATCCAAAACTGGCCATTAACCCCAGCATTGACCTTCTCAAAGTGACAAGTAAATCCAGGGATGGATGAGGCAAGGTCTTAATTTTACGAGATGTCTTCTTGTTTAAGTTGTCCATTATGTGCCCATTTAGGACGACTTCTCTGACTGGCTTCTTAGTGCATTATTGGACTTGTGGAGTTTGGCACAGGCTTAACCTTTGACCCCTTTGTACAAAGAGATACAGATTGTAATGGGGAGGGACCAAAAGTCAAGTAAACGGGTTTTTGAGTGACACACCCTAGAGGTCCCATTTCACTTAAGCAGGATAGGATTTGTTTTTTTCTAAAAATGTTTGTTGTATTGCTTGAATGTCCTGATAGCAATCCGAGTAAGGTGGTCTGAATATATTTAGATAATTTGTATCTTTTTTAGATGGGTGCAGGACCACAAAATATTCGTACAAACATTGCATTTGGTCAAAATGCAGAATTTAGTCCTACTTGCCTGTTGAGCTATGTGTGGATTCATTTGTTGGAAGGGGACGTGGCTTTTAGACAGAGTTGTGGGGCTGGGATATTATAGTTTCAAACGCTAGATTGCTAAGTCCTCTCCAAAATCGCCTGTTCAACCTTTAATACAGGCGAACAAAATAACAAAAAAAGGGAATGAGGGGGAGAATAAAGAACAAAAAAAGAAAAGAACTTCTAACTCTTGTAAGTGGGAGTTACATGCACGGCCTGATCTTGCCTTTGATATGCAAGGATTGACAATAAGCTACTGTATGTGCTCCACTGGAGTGGGACAAGAAGATGTAGGCTTGGTTAGGGTGAAGTTGAGAGGTCAGAGAGAACAGTCCCACCCCTCACTTAGAGGTAAGATAGCTTCAAGAGGCCTGGTGTGAAGACTGACAGTAGATCAGAGGGGACCAGCTGGACTCCAGAAGGGAGACATTCTCAGCCCAGCTGGGGTTAGTAGAAGAATGCGTGTGGTGTGAAGAAATATAAGATGACAAAAATCAAGAAGACCATCAAAGGTGGTTTGATATGTTCCTGTAGCTCAACTGGTAGAGCATTGTGTTAGCAGCGCGGAGGTTGTGGGTTCGATTCCAGGGAATGCAAGTACTGATATAAATGTATACCTTGATTTCACTGTAAGTCACTTTTGATAAAAGTGTCTGCTAGATGAATAAATGTAAATGAATAAATTATGTTTGACAAGGGGTGAAGCACTGCAAGGTGGTGTAGGACGGGGTGGAGCCAACATGGGTCTCAGATGCAGTCAACAAAGTTCTGTTCACACCTAAAGAGGTTGCAAATTAGCAGTCACACTTCCACAGCGCTCCATTTGCGTGGCCAGTTGGTGCTCTGTAAATTGGACTACCATGCTGTGACATGCCCCCATTCGTTCTAAGCTGACCTACCTGAAGGAAAACTGCTTGGCTTAGCAGGGCTTAGTTTAGGCATTTGACAGACAATTTCATCCGAGTGGTTCTAACCCCTCAACTTAAACAGTAAGTTTAAAACTAAGGTTGTCATTCACTGTCATATCAGCTTTGTGAAGATTCAACTCACGTCAGGCGTGCCAACTAATACAAACCTCAGCCTCATCGACAGTGTCGCACGATTGGTATGTTATTTTCCACTCAAATTTCAAGGCACTTGCTCTTCCCGCTTGATGGAAAATCCGATCTGGCAGTCGGTCCGCTCGAGCGGAATGCGACTGGAATGGGAAGAGGCTTGACGGACAGTCGGAGGAAGAGTGGACTTATTCTTTTCTGCTGAAATATTTTAACTGTGTTGTCATCATCATCATCCTCAGGCTTCGTTGTGTGGGCCGAAGAGGACAAAACGTGCGGTTAATTGTTTCTCAAGTCGGCAACACAAGCCCAGTATGTGGGTTTGGTAAATCAATGAAAGAAACAATAAGACACACACAGAGAGGAAGAGAGAGAAAGAGAGTGAGAAAGAGATGCAATTGAGGCTGTGGGTTGAAGTACTTAAAAGCCAGAGAATGGATGAAAAGCAAATTAAGTGCTTAGTCAAAATGCATGCTAAGTATGCTAATTTTAAACGCCTCTCTTCTTTGGTTATTTTTCATAGCGGAAACCACAGCAGACTGTTATTTTTGCTGCTGTAATAAAATGGGAAGAAGTTAAGGCTAATGTGACATGAGTTTGGTTACTAACAAAATGCAGTTTATATAACTTGCGGCGGTAGTTTTCAGCAAGTCATCATATAGGCTACAACTTGCTGTATTTAAGTGAAAATGTTTGCAGGCCCCTATGGACCTCTGAATCTTATGCAAGCACCGGGCTGAACCGATCACTGGACCCAGCGCAGAGATGAAGGTTACATCATAATCACAATCGTTCACGGTCAGTAGAGGGTCAAACAGCAGTCATCAGCTACGGGGCCGCTAGCCTGCTAATCTGCTAGCAGCTCTATTTGCAGGAACCTCTGCAGTTATGTGGAAAACAAGAGCGAGGGGCCTGACACATTTTGTTTAGAAATACGAAACGTTATTTTTAGCATGGAACAATTTCACGGTTGACTAAATATAGGTCAATCAGAGGATTTTTCCTCCCATTCAGAGCTGCGCGGTTATGAAAGTTAAGTGTGACATTAATGAATCCAAGCATTTATAAACTACAGCATGGACCTAATGACAAGAACAGGTTTGTATTATATTTATACGAAGTGTCCTGTTTGTAGCCCCGCTTTGTTTGATTGCTAAAATAAGCGACACTATTTTAAGTAGCTATTTGTAATGCCTGTTTTATTGACGCATTTTTTTTGTAATGCCCTTTATATGCACTGATTTCAAAATGCTTGTTCTTGTTTCTTTAAGTGTTGGTGTGGCTCTTTTGAGCAGTTTGTTTTAACTGTTGCTATATTTAAAATATACAGCGTTTAAAGTTGACGACTTCCAGATAGATCTATCTATCTGTCTGTCTGTCTGTCTGTCTGTCTGTCTGTCTGTCTGTCTGTCTCTCTCTCTCTCCATTTCTTCTCTATCTCTTCTTTCTCTATATCTCTCTTTCTCTCTCTGTCTTTCTCTCTCTTTATATATATAGTTAATTGCAGTTTTGTCTATAGTCTGTTTGTGAGTCTGGTGTGTGTTTAATCCCCCAGCGCTGATCAGTCCCACTTGTCTCATTGTTACTCTGTGTCAGCGGCTGTATTGTCAGAGCGACTGTGTTTGTGCAGTCACTCTGTGTCACCGTCTATCTATCCCTCCATCCGTCCATCTCTTCCTCTTTTTAAATCCCACCATCGTTCAGTCCCATGTGTTTTCTGTATTTCTGTGTTGTGCCACAGAGAGATGTCATTTTCTCATAGAAACCCAGTTCAATGGGTACGGACACAATACACAGTCATTATCACACACAACTTTTTGAATACAACAATTTGAAAAAGATTATAGACTTATATAAGGTTGAATATAGATTATAAAATCACAGGTAGATGTCACCTCAAGGCAAAGCAGTAATCTGTGTGTAGGCTGGACTGCAGCTTTGGTCGTCTGTTAGCGTGTAAGCCATGTAGTCCCACATACATACACACACACGCTATATGCACTTAATTCGGAGTGTTTAGCAGGAAACCAGCAGTGACGGCCAGGTCTCTGAGTCTAAAATGAGCTGACAGAGATGCAGGGCGAGTCAACCAGAGAGAAAGAGAGAAAAAGAGAGCGAGAGAGGGAGTGAGAGAGAGAGAGGGAGTGAGAGAGAGAGAGAGGCACGTGTACCAGTATGAAAACAGCTACTCCATCACACCACCAGCAGGATGAACCGGGTTGAGGATAGAGTGGATCAGGAAAGAGAGATGGAGAGATAGAGGGATGGAATGAAAGAGAGATCGAAACCCCCCAGTCGTCAGATTGGCAGAGTTCACACTGGGCTGAATGATTCAGGGAGCACTGCTTTGGGAAAACGTTCAACTCCAAGCTCTGGAAAGTCACTCATTAGTCGGAGAAGCAAGGCAATTGGACGCCTGGGGACTATATAAACTTGTATCAATTCATAGCGGTTGTGGATTAAAATGGTTTATAGTGGACCGTATGTTACATCGGAAACTCTTGCTCAGGAGCTGTTAAAGCTGATTTGGATAACAGACTTTATTTACCTAGATCTTATTTGATTGGCTATCCTAACACTGGCATTATTTATTAATTTTTAAGAGTGAGTCACATTCGGACCCTGTTAGCACAAGTTATCATTTGTAGAAGAAAGGAAGGAATCATTTTGAGGAGACTCAAAGAGGTGTGTAGAGATCGGGGTAGGAACGTCAGTCCAGCTATTTAAAGCTGGACTTGTCACTGACCACATGTTGAGCTACAACAGATCCATTGGGTCTCCGATCTGACGGTTGTGTTTTATGTTAGATAACACTTTGTCAGGCACTGCTGCACAATGTGTGAAGAGCTTAAGATAAGCAAAGATGAAAGAGGACTGAAGATTTCTTGGAATTCTGAAGTTCATGGACAAACCAGTGTGAGGGTATGGAAAGCCAGGAATGGGAATTTTTAGGTATGCCAAGCAAATCATCATAAATGGCTGTTGACGGACTGTTTGCTTAATCATCAGGAATAGTAAGTGTCTTTGTTGACAAGAGGTGAGCATTGAACATGTTTATGTTTGTGAGCGAGACCTTTGTGCCCTCCTGAACTTGTTGCGTTTTGCCCCGTGGTGATGGTCCTGGTGGTTGCTCACCGACGGTCGGGCTGATTATGCGTTCAGCAAAACCACACAAATCCAGAGTCCCGGCTCCGTTGGGTAAGGAGTGGTGTTTTGAGTTCTCGGTGGGAGTGGACTGCAGCCACCCAGAGCCTCGCTGCATATGGCTGGCGATACTTAGGAGCGCCGGTGTCCAGCCCCATCTCTTGCAGGTTCCTGGACCAGGCACAATGCACTGGAACTTGAGAAGGGTAAGAGACAGTGTCATGTAAGTGTGAGATTGTGTGACATCATTCTTCTCGTACAGTCACGAGCAAATTTCAGAACAACTTGGCAGATCATTTCTAAACAGCTGTTTGTTTTTGCAAGTATCTTTGTGTGTCATTAATTTAATAAATGTCATGCAAAACTATGTTGGTAACGTATGGCGTCAATATGAAGGTACGCATCTCTGGTTGACACCTCAGATCGAGTCTCAACATCCACATTTCGTCTCTAGATTTTGAAACTACTGGTTCGTTTCAGTGTTTCAATGCACTGCGGTTGTGTATGTACCTAATGTGGCTTATGTAAGGACAGCTTACAGAGTAGCTGGAGCCAAGTGAAGAGGAAAAGATTGAGAGTGGCTCTCATGCCTGCAGTAAACGTTGCATGTGTTCGGTGCGTGGGATTGTGGGATTGACTCACTGTATGGATTTGGTGTGTTTGCAGATGTGTGTTTCGATGATTATTATTCCCCCAAGCGCAACATGGACTGTGTGTTGATTGGCCACTGAATTTTCTGAATCTGAAACTGTTATCTGACTGGTTTTCGTAAATGATGCTCTGATTAGCAGGTGAGAAGTATCGTAAAGGTTAAAGAAGTTAATTTTAAGGTGTATATATGATTTTTAATGTGTTTTCTTTGTATTGTCACAATGTCAGCAGTAAATGTAAAAAAAATGTTATATAGATAATGAAATTCTTGTTTATGTTTTAGCAATGTGATCTAGATGATATAAATCTCAATTTTTAGGAAAAAAAAACACCCTAACACAGACCGCTGGGTCAACACAGGGGTCAAGCCCAGTGCACTATGGGTATTGAAGGGCAAAAGCAATGACAAAAGCTATTAGCATCCAATGTTTGCCTTTTAACTCCATAGGCAGCCATGTCTTATTCAAACCCCATTTTGCCAGCAGCGAAGTACCCTTTAAATCTGACATTAGGAACTGAGATTCATGCTTGTCTGGTAAAGTTGGTTTTGTGCCAGTTTAAACATTACACTGACAAATTTTAACATTATGACTCAAAAGGCCTAATGACCTATAAGTGTACACCGAATAGGAATGTGGCTTGTGTGTATCGTCACCAGTGTGTGACATTTTTGCCTTGGAACACAGTGGGGAATGCTGTCATTTTAAAGCAACATTCTTATTTGTAACAATTCCTGCCCTTCCAAATTCCTAGATTTGTAAATACGTCTTAAACTTTATCTTCTCTTTTTTGTGTAGTGTTTAACCCTATTATCTTTGGAGTCAATTTGACCCCATTCAATGTTTAATCTCTCTAAATGCGTAGTTGGCATCATTTTTTGGCTATTTCATTTTGGCTATTTATGTAGTCAACAAATAAAGTACTTGACACACAGGTTTAAATTGCTGGGGTCTTTAAATTTAGGCTAATAGGAGGTTTAAATCCATTGTCATGTTCAAGGCTGTTATATGTAGGGCCAGTGAGAGGACAGGCACAGATGGACAGTGGAATTTTGACACACTTAGGAAAAACTGGAGCAGGAAGTGTTGGATACAGAACAAGGAAGTGATAGGAGAGGTTTCTGGGAAGGTTTTTACACCGTCTGTGTGCCTGACTATATGTTGTATCGGAGCAGCATTAGTCAGGATTATTTCTGTACTGTGGAGAATTCTCTTAATGGACTGTTAAGGGAGGTTCTGCGCTTCCTGCTTTGGAGTTTCCACTTCCTGTTGTTGTTTTCCGGCCCTGCAGCACCGCCTGGTGTGTTAGCTGGTGGAATGCTAGGGTGAGGTGTCATGGAATGGAGCCACGGGAAGAGGAAGCGGGTGGGCGAGGGGTGAAATGGCGGCAATGCTTAGCAAAAGATACCGTTTCACTTAGCAGGCTGTCTTTGAGCGGGAACTGCAGTCTGGTAAAAGAAGCTAAGACATATTTGAACTCAGTAAACCTGATTTGACATGAAGGGAGCCAATCAAATGCTTTAGAGTGCATCTTGTATAAGTTTCTTAGAAATGGCACCTGGCTTTTTTGTGTAATGTCACTGACTCTCTCTGCCATTTGACCTGAAGTCAGAAACAACCTTTATTCACACATTTTTGACTTATGAGTTCATCTAAATGTGCGCTTGCCCGCAGGGCCCACCTGCTCCAGTTTTCCTACAGTGGGATCCACTCAATGTATTTTTGCCTCTTGCATTGTTGTCAAGTCCCATGTGGTGCCTTATTTATTTTAGCATCCATGTTTAAAATAGACATTCCTCAGACATTCCTCATTACACTGTTTCAGGGTCATGCCCTCAAAGTGGGCGGAGTTTACTGAAATTACCATTGTCTGTAATCGAACCCAGCCCTTCCTTTTTAACTCCTTTGTTATTATGTTCTTCTAAGTTTTATGGCAAGCGGGAACTTGTCACCTTCATTGACTCAGACGTTGTTCGTAGACATCGGAATATGTTGTGACACATTGTCATAACTGTCTGGAAAGTTCTTTGTAGATGTTCTCATGTTACTTTGGTTTGTTACAGGCCAGAGGCCATAAAGATGGAGGATTGTTATCCAGTCCGAACACTCAAGCCCTGTCAGGCGAGGGCGTGGCCTGGAAAGGT
Source organism: Yasuhikotakia modesta (assembly GCA_036877545.1). Classification (NCBI taxonomy): domain Eukaryota; kingdom Metazoa; phylum Chordata; class Actinopteri; order Cypriniformes; family Botiidae; genus Yasuhikotakia; species Yasuhikotakia modesta. The sequence continues at coordinate 23,697 of JBAJNP010004106.1, read as the reverse complement.
CCCCGTACCGTGGTGCTCCAGAGGACCTCTCAGGGCTTCGGTTTCACCCTTCGGCACTTCATTGTGTATCCACCAGAGTCGACCCTTCACACTAACCCGAAGGTAACAGAATCATCAACTCTAAAACCTTCCTAATCCAAGAAACTAGCCAACAGTGTCCTTTAGGGTCTACAGAAAGCCTCAAAACAAGGGTTTTACCTTATCGTTTTCAAAAATCAGTGTCTTTTACTACTGTAATGACCAAAACGACATTTAGATATCACAGTTGTACGTTATGCTAGTCATTTTTATGGTGTACCACATATCCCCGCCCACAATGATGTTGTGCTCCTTATAACATTAAACATCACTTATATTCCTACATATATTCTTCACACTGAAGTGTAACAGCATTTGAGGACAGAAAAACTGCACGATTGGCATAAACTTCATCACATCCGTGTCTTGTTAGGACGTGGTGCTGGTGGTCTTTTTCTGAACTCCAGTTTTGCCTGCAGCTCAACAGAGACTTAAATCTTTCAGACACTTGTGATTAGCATGCAGGTCATATGGGGCACCGATATGATTCGCTTAAAAGGCTATTTAAAACAGCAGGGCCGAGGTTTTACCCTTGTTCACCCCATGAGCCGTGCCCCCTCCACCTCTAAATTACCCCAGAGCCCCCTCGTGCCTCTCAGCACCCCTCGACAGTGTCGCTGAGAGGGTCAGAATGGACAGCCGCTTGCGTCTCCCCGCCTGTAAAGCTCTTTGCTTTTGTCTGCATTTATTAGGAATGAGCCGTGTCAGCGAAGCCCCAAATCATGAACGCAGCTAGCGCCCAACTGCACAGTCAGTTCCCCAACTAACTATTTTAGGTTGTAAGAACGTTTTCCTAATGTTTCCATTAAGTAACAAAATGTTATTTTAATGTTCAAGATACATTTAAAGCATTTTTGATGTATTAACGTTATTGCTTGTTGTGTATTATTCAAACGTTTTTAATACATTATTGCTTTTACAGTAACTACTTAAGTATAAGTGTTTGGTATATATGATATAGAAAGTTGAAGTGACTTTGAGGGAACTTTGAGAGAACGTTAGCCAGTGTTCTGAGAATGTTTCCTGCTGGGCATGAGTTTGTGGGTGTGTGTGATTTCGACCTGTGCGACCACCAGAGCATGTTTATATGTAGACACAAATTCCATAAGTTGTTTTAGTAAACTGCTTACATGTGCATATAATGTTCAATAAACATAATCAGTGGTGTGTTTAATCATAAGCATTAAATTATTTGGTATACATTTTTTTTACACCATCTAATCATCAAATGATTTGGAATATTGGCCTTGAGTGATGTTTAAGGGCATAATATTATAAAGAAATATGTTCTAAGTAGTCAGTAAAAACACCTTAGCAACCACTTAGCAATACCCTGGCATCTGTAATGAACGGTATGTACTGTGAATTCATGTGAATGAGACAATGGCTGCTACATCACTAACAACCAACTTCAATAAACTGTTAGCTGCTCTCCCTAGTGGTAGAAAGGTATTATCACAGGATAAAACAACTAACCTTGGGCGTTTTTACTCTTTTCCAGGATGAGGAAAACGGGAATGGCAAGGGTAAGTTAATCCAAAACAACTTACCAAGTTGACCCAAACCAAGTATTACAATTAGTATTTGAGTTTTATGGTTCTGTTCTGTTGCTCAGGAGGTCCGAGAGCTCGTCTGGAGCCGATGGACACAATATTTGTAAAGAATGTCAAGGAGAAAGGTCCAGCCCACCAGGCAGGGCTATGCACAGGTAGGACAACACGACAAGACTTTGTCTGCAAGGTCTTAAACCCATTCTCTGTTCAAACACCTCAACAAGCCAACCATTGTGGTACGTATGTGTGGTTTTATTAGGAGACAGGCTGGTAAAAGTGAACGGAGAAAGTGTACTGGGGAAAACATATTCTCAGGTCATAGCGCTGATTCAGAACAGGTAAGATTCAAGTTCAATTTATTTATAGAGCGCTTTTCACAATGGTACATTGTCACAAAGCAGCTGTACAAACATAAGCAAAAAAGCAGTAGATGTTTAAAGTAAACTTGAAATGAAAACTTTAAAATAAACAGAAAGAAAAAGACAGAACACATCAATAAACATATAATAGTTTATGTAATAGTAAGATGTCCTTGAGTCATTTCCTGCTAAGCCACAAGGGTGAATTTATATCTGAATCTGTACGTCATGGCTGCGTTTGCTTGTGTTTAGCGAGAATGTTCTGGAACTGTCCATCATGCCTAAAGATGAGGATGTGCTACAGTTGGTAAGTGTGAGTATTAGCCTTCTTCTTTTCTTCGTACTTACCCTCACCCTTTCCTCCTAAATGTTGTGCTCATATGTTCACTCTAGACTCACAAACCTTCTTATTTAATTCTATTTTCCCTTTAATTTTGCCTGCTTACATTCTCTGTTCAATTACCTTTGTTCTTCCGCAGGTGTATTCTCAAGACGCCTACTTGAGAGGAAATGAGCCATACACAGGTGAAGCCCAGAACCTTCCAGAACCTCCTCCAGCGTGCTACCAAAGCAGCAAACCCGCCAACACTGCCCAGAACCACGGTCTTCCTGAGAACCTGAACTGTAAACCCAACCCCCCCCTGGACAAATGCCCTGGAGGGGGCACCTCTGGGATCATTGGACATAGCTTAGAGGGTGCAGGGACTCAGCATGCCCCCCCCACCCAACATCGACTGACTCACCACCGCGCCCGCTCTTCGTCTTCTGCAGGGATAACAATGAGCCCGCTAGATTTCCATTTTGCTAATCACAATGCAGCTATTGCCTCTGCCACACTGCCACACCCTAGGAAAGGTAGTCTTCCTCTAGCCCGCAGTGAACTTTGCCACCAGGCTCTGTCTGATTGGTACTACAGCCAAGCGGAGCGTCCAGACCTTGCGATGCCCCATCAGCACCGGAGCATTTCTCAAGACCGGCTATCGGACCTGGGAGGTCCCTATGGCGGGTGGCCGCACAGCGCTTCTCAGGACACTCTTTTGCTTCATCACAATACAGCGATGGGGGCCAATCACTTCCCTCGTACAGACCCTCACAGGATGGGCAGATGGGGCATATCTGGGGGTCAGACTTCCAACCGTTCCTGTTCGGAGAATCTGCTGGCTGCTTATGCTTCCTACGAGCAGAGTTACGGTCGTTCGCTAGAGACTTTAGAAAAAGCTTCTGTTCTGATTTCCCCACGTTATGAAAGACTAGCCTGGCTTCAACAGAGCGGTCAGCCAATGAAGTCTGAGGAGCGTCCAGGCCTGGCCAATCATCACGCAGTAATTTCCACCGCAGTTCCATCAACCGGGCGGGGCTCAGGTCAGGCCCAGCAGCAGCAAATAGGATCTCAGTCACAGCAAGCTACTCAGATCAGACGTTTACCTTCTCAAACTGTAGATGATCAGACAGTGGGCTACCGTAGCTACAGCCCCTCCTTTTGCCGAAAGGCCAGTCATTTAATGCAACAGTCTCATTCATTCAGGGACCCTTCCTATACTGGACCTCATCTAAGCTGGACCTCCACCCCAAAAACCAGCCCCCCCGAGAGTGTACTCTCCTCAGGGCGTGAGTCTTCTCCTCTGTCACTGCCCTCCACAGCCGATCCCCAGGACTCAACGAGAGCAGGCGTAGGGGTTGGTGGGGGTTTAGAAGAGTCTGCTCAGATTCAGGAGGTGGTCCTCAGACAAAAGCCCCCATCTGGCAGAAAGACCCCTCACGGGGTGCGACAACCCCACTGTGCACTACCCCTGGACTCAGCCAAGCCCCTTTCAGTGACAACTCCTGCCTCACGGTCAGAAGACCCTGTTCACCAGACTAACGGTGGCATCCCACCCTTGCCTGCGGAGCAGGACTCCCTGGCTGCCATTCCTTTCATAGGTCAGTACAGGCGGTGTTGTACTAAACTGAAATGCTACTTGCTGTCCACTAGAAAACAGGTTTTAACAGCTTACTGAGGTTATGTGTAGTGTGTGTGTAGTGTGTGTGTGTGTGAGTATAGTGTGTGTGAGTATAGTGTGTGTGAGTATAGTGTGTGTGAGTATAGTGTGTGTGTGTATAGTGTGTGTGTGTGTGTATAGTGTGAAATCTACACAGCTTCACAGATGTCTGTACAATTTAAACTGCAGATTTGACAAAATCCTACACATTCCCTGCTGGAGGATTGTCTTTAAAACTACAAAACATCATAAACCGGATTACTCATGACATTCATTTGCATAAAAAGAATAGTTCACCCCAAAATGAAAATATATATGGCAACTTGTTGTACTGTTTATGACAGTAACGCGTATGATAATTAGTCACATGACCTACAAGAACAAATGTAAGTTATTTAAAACATTTAAAATTTGAAATGTACATTTTTAGTTGTTGAACTCTGTCATTTGTTTAGTTTTTTGTTCTTCACAATGTTTACAGATTTATTCACATTCTCTGTCGCTGTGGTTACGTGATTCTTTTGAAACAGTCTTAATAGCTTGAGCTAAAGGACTTACTATCTTCTACAAAGGACTTCCTGGGTCCGATGGTTAACACAAGAAGGCTAAATCATTTTTGTCTGTCATCCCAATAAGCAGCCTGGCAGCAGAGCCCAACCCAGTGTGTCATTACCCAGAATCCCTCACTAAAACCTTCCTGAATCTTCTAACTGTCACTTCCTCTAACAGATGAGCCCACCAGTCCCAGTGTGGACCTGTGTGCCCGCCATGTGCCGGCGTCCTCTGTGGTGTCCAGCAGCCTTTGCCAGGCATCTGCCCACACTTCCAGCCCTGTCTCTCCCAACCTCACCTCCCCCTATACCAGCCTCCTCTACACAGACTGCAGTGAGTTCTCCTTCCCTCCCCGACGCCCAAAAACCAGCTCCCCTCACAGTGTGTCTCTCTGTTCATTTCCCACCAAAAATCTTCTAGACTCTTCTTAGTAGGTTCTGTCAGACTCTTCAGTGTTTACAATCTGTTCTGCCACCCAAATCTTGTTCTTTTAGCTGTTTGTTGGCTGTCACACTTATCGTAACTGTCAATATCTGTCAGTTTTGTGTTCGTTAAACATCACAGTCTTTCATCGTGTTTCTCACTTTTATCTTTCCTCAGCCTCTTTCACACTTCCTGTCTTCTTGAGAGATTCAAGTCGCGTTATCTGATCTAACCTTCTCACCTCAGTTTCAGTTTGTCCACTTCATAATTCATCTTCTTTAAATGTGTCACTGTGTATCTGTCTTCTGTCACTCAGTGTCTCTAACATCCATCCGTTTCACATCTGTCGTCAACACAGGCTCCAAATTTAACAGCTATCAAGAACAATTTTTGCAAATATTACTAATAGCTGGTAAGTTTTCCATAACCTCTCAAATTGTATTAGGTCATGGGTGTGGCGTTTATATCATTTGTTGGCGTGTCTTCAGCTATTGGCTGTTTTGCGATTTTCACATACTTATTAACATTTGCACCACTGTGGCATGTCCACCACCACCACAAATGTATTTTGTATATAATGTTAAATATTGTATTTAAGTGAAATAAAATGTAATTAAATTGTGGGAATAAGGTTGACATTTTTAGAAATCAAAAATGCCTGAAGAAACACTCTTTTCAAACCCATTTTTTCTTTAAATTCATCCTGTCATTTGTCTTATCCATTGACACTCCTTTATTCTGTTGTTTGTTATTTTCTTGTTCTGTGCCTCACTTCACTGTTTGTGTGTAACAGGCAATATCAAAAACAGCCGTCGTTCGTCCTACTTGCTGGCCATCACAACAGAGCGCTCCAAGTCATGTGACGAGGGCCTGAACACCTTCAGGGAGGAGGGCCGCGTTTTCTCGTGAGTGCGATGGGTGTCACAGGACAGTCAGAAATATCACAACTTCGTTTTCTGGAACAACCAATGCTCATAATACGCTGTTTGTTTGTCCCATCTCTGTAAACGCAGTTAACTCAGGCATTTAATGTCATTGCCCCTGTGTATGGCATTCACGGTAGCTTTGTTTTCATTTTCCCCTTGCTGGAACAAAGCTTACATTACTTGACTATTGCGTTTTGTGGCTCTTTGTTTATCTTTGTCAGCTATGAAGTCATGTATTTACCATTGTACTCTTAAATGTTGGGAATACCTTTACTTTTAGCATATATTCAGGCAATTTAAAATATACAGGCTAATATGGACCAAAAATATTGATGACTCATCATGCACTCACTCATTTTGTCCAATCAAATGCTTTCTGTAGTGAGAGAGTCCCTCCCCCCAGTACCTCATATTGTACAACCGACTAGCCATAACAATAATCGTGTTCATGGTTGTGATGTAAACTAAAGCCTTTTGGTTGTTCAAAAACAAACACTTTTCTTAAGCTATTGTGTGTTATTTGTCAATTTATTTGCTAATAAAATTGTCCTCTCTTTTAACAGACGACTACCGAAAAGGGTCAAAAGCTTTTTCACAGATGGAGTGAGTTCTCTACCCAACCTCAAACACCATCATTTGGTCCTTTAAGAGTCTGATAATGTTTGATAACGGCTCTGAATGTCTGTTTTTTTGACCAGTCCCTGGAGAGTCTTCGAGCAGCAGAAGAGGCGAGGTCAAAACGTCACTCCGCCTCTGAAATAGGGAGCTTCACTCTCACTGACATTAGGAAAGAAGGATGGCTGCACTATAAACAGATACTCACTGAAAAGGGAAAGGTTGGACAATAATATATTTTTCTGTTTGGTCACTGCTTGGAGTAGTGCTTCAAAATGTGTAAAAATGATGCTAGCCCTTTTAAAAATTAGAAGTGTGCAATATTGCTTAACCCTGCGTTAAAGGTGGCCCTAATCCAGGGTGAAAAATACTGTAACCCAGGGTTAAGTGTACTGTGAAACACTTCAAAACCCAACAAACATTTCCTGAGACCTCCATATTTGTGTCTGCTTTGTATGCAGAAAGTGGGCGGCGGCATGCGCCCATGGAAACGCGTCTTCTCAGTGCTGCGCACCCATTCGCTATTCCTGTACAAAGACAAACGGGAGGCGGTGCTTCACGCGGCTGGGGCGGGAAGTTCTGGCAACGGGCAAGGCGAGGACGAGCAGCCAATCAGCATTCGCGGGTGCCTGATTGACATCGCTTACAGCGAGACGAAGCGCAAACACGCTTTGCGACTGACGACGCAGGACTTCTGCGAGTATCTGCTGCAGGCAGAGGACCGTGACGACATGCTGAGCTGGATCAGAGTCATTAGAGAGAACAGCAAAACTGACAGTGAGGTTCGTTGGGGTTAAAAAGCTTCAAGCTAGGAAACAAGTTCTGCTCTGGCCTTCTTTCTCTGAAACTGGCAAATTTAACTTGTATCTTATTAAGGCCCTGGTATGTTTCAAGTGGACATTGAAGAACAAACTTCTGTGATGTCATTTTGAATCAAATCTGGCCAAATAAAGATGTTTTGGAGTAGTTTGAAACATCTTGTCAATGTGAACTTCCAGGAACTGGCTTTAAAGCACTGCTATTGGTCCAATGTGATGATGTAATCAGTGGGTGTGTCCTAGGCGTCAAAACATCTTTTCCAGTTAATGTCTTTACTTAGTTAATGAAATAGTTGAACGCAGTTTAGATACTTGCTGCTGACACAGTGTTTGCATACAGCCCCAAACATCAAAGTTCTTCATAATGGTAAAAACTTGGGCCTAAACCGTGTTTATGCCATTTTGTGAAATAAATGCATTTAAATTTGTGTTGTACAGGAACTAGGGTCCTCAAGACAAGCTCTCATCAATAAGAAATTAAATGACTATCGGAAGCAGAGGTAATTTCTTTCCCCTGCTTAAATTATTACTTGAGCTTTGATGATACCATAATGGCTAAATCGCTATTCTTTTGCAGCCCAACAGGCAATAAACCAGACACCTCTCCTAGAATCCATCGTATGATGCCACCTTTCCTGCTGTTGAAGACTGAAAACACCGGACTGAATCGTGCCCCGGGAAAAGGTGAATTCTCTGCCAAGCATGCTCAGGCATTAAGCGCCGCCCTTTACCCCAATTTGCATATTTCTCAGTCTCAAATATGGGGTAATTTGTTTCTCAGAGTTCTTAGTCTCATCTCTTTATCTTTCTCTAAATTCAGATGAGGGTGGCCCCCCCAAGGCTCCATGGGGGATTAACATCATGAAAAAGGGAAAGAAGGCGGGGCCAAAAGCTTTCGGGGTTAGGTTGGAGGACTGCCCACCTGCTGCCAATAATAAGGTCTGTACGAATGCTAAGTGCCCCTCTATGGGAACTACGCTAACAGAATGATACCTTCTAGAGATCTAACCAGTAGCGCTCTCATTAATCTCATTGGCATTTATTCGGCTGAGCCCCTGGAAGTCTGCATAATCTGCCATCTTCGCTCCTGGGCACTTCGTTCTGTGGCCCGGTTGTTATGAGCAATAAATGTCACATGACTAATCTCTGTGGAGCCACAGAACAATTATGTCGTGACATCGCAAATCACAATGGCGCTACAAAAACGCTACAAAAATGGTGAAGTGATGTAGATATGACATCTAGAAGCAATTGGGTCGTGCCCACCACCACACCTTTGGCCCCTGGAGTGCTGAGGGTGGCATATGTGTACCCATCATTAAGCTATGCTGCTCATTTGGATAACACAGGTTCGATTCTGGCCTGCAACATAGCTGGCTTCTGTTTCCACCATCTCTCCATCTCTAGTTTCCTGTGTTGGTTTCTCTATTTAATTTATGCAGAACAAGCTCAAAATTAAACAACGTGGCTTAAAATATGGTACAGAGATAAAGTTGGAAGGCTATAGTGATGTCTGTGTGTGTGTGTGTAGTTTGTTCCACAGATTGTGGAGACCTGCTGTCGCCTCGTGGAGGAGATGGGTTTGGAATATACTGGCATCTACCGAGTGCCAGGAAACAACGCCATGGTGTCTTCCCTCCAGGATCAGCTCAACAAGGGAATGGAGATAAACACCGCCGAAGAGGTGAGGGGCAAACACGAATCACATAGATAGAAATCTGCCCAGACCAATCAGAACATGAGCGATGTTTTGATTGGTCCCGATTGGTCACACCCCCTTTGTTTACCCTCAGAGATGGCAAGACCTCAACGTCATCAGCAGTCTTTTGAAGTCCTTCTTCAGAAAGCTTCCGCAACCTCTTTTTACAGACGGTACGTTCAGCTCCCTCCTAAATTCATTTACACAAAGCATTGGCTGGCAGATTGAGTGGGTGTTAGAAACACGGCTCACTGCTGCCCTCTGTTTGCAGATAAATATAATGACTTCATTGATGCCAACCGGTTAGAAGATGCAGGGGATCGCTTGAAGACCATGAGGAAATTGGTGCGTGCCATTAGTTTATGAGTTCTTCAACAGATTTTCTGAAGTTATTACATAGTTGTCATCTTCGTATCTCTGTTAGATACGTGATCTCCCAGATCATTACTACCACACACTCAAGTTTCTGATTGGTCACCTGAAAACCGTTGCAGACCATTCCGAGAAGAATAAGGTGTGTGTATATTTATTTCTATTTTACAATGTATATAAAGTATAAATTTATATCTGCTATAAATAAGACTCTTGTTTTTCTTCTGTCTCCAGATGGAGCCCAGAAATCTGGCTCTGGTGTTCGGCCCAACGCTAGTGAGGACCTCAGAGGACAACATGACCGATATGGTCACTCACATGCCGGACCGCTATAAGATCATAGAGACCCTTGTTGTGCATGTATGTCCTGGTTTGGTCATGCTAATCAGGCTATAATAACAGCATTTATGAAGTAATGTTGATGGTCACAGGAAATGGTTGTAATTTTTATAGCGTTCCCGTTGCTCAACTGGTAGAGCATTGCATTAGCAGCGCAAAATTTGTAGGTTCGATTCCAGGGAATGCAAGTACTGATAAAATGTGTACCTTGAATTCACTGCAAGTCGCTTTGGATAAAAGCATCTGCCAAAGGAATAAACGTGAAACATAATATTATTTAAAATTTGTGTAGAGCTTTACAAAGAGTTTAGATAGGATAAATCCAAAAGAAAATGAAAATATAAGTAAACCATAAGAAGGACATATTTAAAATAAATGATAAATTTGAGGTTATTCTCTGATTGTCCCATCTCAAAAGAGTTTAAACATAACTTGCTATATTAAGAAAGGATTTTGTAAGGCTTCTAATGTCTGATACCCCAGACTAAGCCACTGTCTAAACAGTGTAATACGTAAAAATATTTTCTGTGGTCATCATTAAACAATGAACATCAAACGAACATAATTTTAATGCAGAGTTAGAATTTTAAAGGATTTTGTGTCTTTACGAATTCTTTCTGTTTTCCAGCATATGTGGTTTTTCAGCGATGAGCTGGATAAAGATGAGAAGGTACCGAGTTTCTTTTATCACCAGATTAAATATGTATTACGTTTAATAAGGGATATCGGTTTTGTGATTATCCCCATGTAGAGTTCTTCACAGTCTTTGATATAGATGGTAGAATTACAGTTTCAAAGCTCTCTTTAAAGTTATTCAACGCAGACAGCGGCACCCAATCAATATCTAAATGATTTGCATAACATTCGTTTGACTTCTGTAGACACCTGAGGACCAGCAGGACATACAGCCAATTCCAAACATTGATCATCTCCTGTCCAACATCGGCAGGACGGTGCCACCGGGAGACGCCTCAGGTGAGAGGTCCAAGCATCGGATGAGATGTTGGCTTGTGTGTTTAACTGTAAACGAAGAGAGAAAAGACACTTGGGTGGTTTGTTTGTTTGAAAGGGAGTGTTACTGTGTCCCGCTACCTTCAGATGGGCAGCGGAGAGGATCGTGAAGGAATAAGGGCATGACCCAGGGTGTTGAATCCTCATTGGTCATTTTGAGGTTGCTATGAATTCCCTACTGGACCCAGGGTCACATGACTGCAAATGACTTCTAGTCACTTAATAGTCACACTTAATGGTCACCAAAGTCACTAAGTCTATGTATTTCAAAGCCCTTACAAATCTGGTTTGTAAAAGGGGCACAAAGTGATAATTTACCCCTTGTTTGTAACATGTCCAAGCTTTTATAAAATCTTGCTTCTTATCCTAAAGTCAGCAGCCTAATGTTCTACTTCTTCTAACTGGGAGATGGTTTATCCTCACTGTATGTACTCTTCCTCTTTTTTTAACTCCTCCTTCACCTGCCCTCTCTCTCTCTCTCTCTCTCTCTCTCTCTTTCCATCTCTCCATGTTCCTTTTGTCCTTCTTCTTATCGTCTCCCTTATATCCTTTCCGGACACCCTCTGCGCCATTCTGCTAGCTGAGCCAATGGAGCACAGTTTGCGGTAGGTGCAGGAACGCTACCTCACCCCAAACGCATATACCAGTGTTTGTGTGTCGTTCCCAAATAATGATTGTACCATCTGAGGCATCTTATGATGAAATCTTCTCATGCACTGATCTTCAGTTGATCTACTTATGATGTCATCTTGTGATTTGTTTTAATTACACAGCATCTATTCTTTAAGAATGCATGGTGTTTGTTAGCGTTAAAATGTATTTTTCATGGGTCTTAAAGATGTGCTGTGCAAGTCCTGATTTGTGTTTCTGTTACCTGTACAGATTCCACCATCAGCGATTCAGCTAAATCTAAGGTAAGAGACCGTTTGTGTGTCTTTGACCTGTGGGGAATACTGACTGTTTTTCATATTAATGTCAACCAACACTGTTATAATCTATGATATAATGATTTAGCACCAATATATTTGTTTTGAGGGCTCAGTATGAGAAATATTATCTTATGTGGAAAACTGGAGAAACTAAGACGTAGCTTTGTTGGTAGATTCTAGGTTGCAGGTTTATTTAATAGATGACTAGTTACATTTAGTAGATCACTTACATCAGTGGGTAAGACGATCATGTTTACAGTTTAACTATAAACCTGTTTATGTCACAGTTCCTGGCCAGCTGGCAAGTAGCTCTGTGTTATTTCTTCCTCAGAGCCATTTTTTACTGTATTTGGCAAGTGTTCATTTTGGAGCCTGTGAAATATTTCTGTCTTGTTTATCTCAGAAGCAGATGATAGTGTGACAGTTATCAAGTGTTGTTAACCCGCTGCTTCTGTCACAGGGAGCGTCAACTTCCAAAAAAGACGTGAGTGCCAAGGACTTCCTTCCCCTGTCCATCATATCAGCCGTGACCCGGAAGAGAAAGAAACATCAGACCAACTGTCCACCAGGAAGCAGCACAGATGAAGACTCTGAACACGAGCCAATCAAAGCTAGCAACTATGAAGAGATGGGTGAGGAGAGCCGGGCAAAGAACGAACACCCAACGCCAAAAACAGAAGAAGAGGCCGAGGAAGTGGGTGAGATGGAGGGCAAGCAAGAACAGGTGAAGAAGGATCTCAGATACCTTCAAGGACCTTGCGAACGAGATCAAGAAGGTGAGAGGTCCATAGAGGAGAAGGTGGAGGATGAGGTAGGGGTGGAGGTTTGCGATGAAGCAAAGATGGGTCGGATTCGGTCTCGACCTCGAAGCTTCTTATATTCACACCAGAGCATAGCAGAGCTCAGAGCCTCATCTCAGACAAACAACTCCTCATCCTCCACCTGCTGCAACCCACCGCAACCCCCAAACCTCTCTCATAGTTTCACCCAGGGAAACCTTCTCACCCGAAGGAAACTTGCCCGCGGGGAACGAGTGCGTCCTCACTCGCTGTATGTGGAGCGGAGCAGAACTGGAGAAGAGCAAGGCTCTGTGGCAATACCTGCCTCTCGCCCTCTGGTATTCTCAAGAGTCAAAGCCTCCCTTGTTAGAGGTCAGGAGAGGCTACGTCAAGCAGTGTCACCCAGTAGGGGCAGCAGGGAGCTGTCTCACCAGCAGGGCTGGATGAGTCAAGAGCAGTCCAACATCCTGGCTCCACCCGGTGCACCGTGGGGGGCAGGAGGGCAGCGGCAACCAGGCTCACCGGAGACCCGGCGCAGGAGAAGAGATTGGAGGCGCCACACAGTGTTGGTTAACATGCTAGGCGATGGATGACCAAGCGTTACGAAACTACAAAAATGTCAAATGCAAACACGTAAACAATCCCCTGCCAACCTCAGCCCTGCACAGCTTTAATGCTTTATTCATCCCATTCCCGTCTACACAAGGGAGGGTTTCAACAGCAGCTAAAGCCTGTCACAACTAAATATAAAAAAATTTATTCTTGTTCTTACCATATATAAAGTCAGCAGCTTTTTTTAGGCACAATCTGGCACCAAAGGAGGGTTAAACAGTTTCTCTCACTTTAAAAACATGTTGTAAGTACCTATAGAACATAAATTTGGACACCCATTCAAATGTGCTCTCAAATTTGTTTTCCAGAAAACATGGTATGGCGTTGGCCCCGCCCCCTCTTGCAAAAACGAATAGCAATTAAAGCTGTCAGTGGCAAACCAAACCAAACTCCTAACATGATACAATACCAACTCACTGTGTCCCTTCCCTGCCTTTTAAGTTGGGTTTCACTCCATGGCTTTAAACCTGTGCAGTTCATTTTTGTGACCATAAATGTGTGTATTTCCTTGTGATGCAATGCCTATGTATACTAAACACAATGTTTTTACTCCCTGCGCATGTACATATAGTATACGGTTGACCGTGTGGACCAACTTTTGTAACAATTGTACAAAGCCTTGCTAAGTTAACCTCTGTGTACAAATGATAAATATTATATAATATATAATATGATTTGTTCAGAAATTTTCTTTGTGTGCAACACTCTGTATTTCGGTTCACCATTGTACCATTACATAAAAAATATCTTGTTTTCGTGTGGTGCGTGTGCAAAAAAAAACTACATCGTATTGAAAAGATTTGGGTCCTTATGTAGACTGAAGGTATGTAACTGTTTAAAGAACATCTTAAAAAAAAAGACAAGAATGTTTTGCTCCCACAAACTTACTTTTCTGTAGGCGCAGAATAGGTTGAGTCCAGGTAGGTTGTGTAAATATTACATCAAAGATTATTGAATTTGACCAGTGAATATTTTTAGTTGGTGCAGGATAAAGTTATTATATATATATATATATATAAAGAACACAAATGCATTTTAGCTATAGAAAGCAACACAGTCAGATTGCATTCAACTCCACAATTTTAGTACTGAATATTACATTTGATAAATGTCCATTTTTCCAGGACACTGTAAAAAATACATTTTTGTTCCCCATTATCATTTTTTGCCCCTCTTGGTTTTGTCTGTGTAAAGAGATGCGTCGACAGATGTTAAACTATCGTATCGTCTATTGTAAAGATGGACAAAGAGTAGAACAGTAAACATGGAAATAAAATACTCAATAATTTAATCGACACGACGATATATTTGGGCAAAACACGATAAAATACCATTGCAGGTTTTCACTGTTTACAGCATATTGTCTCGGTCATGCATTAACACATTGAAGCTTGTGCGCCATAAATAATGAATGAAATCCGTTCGTTCTGGGTTTTCTGAGCGTTTTCAGATCCAAATAAACACAGACTTTAAATCAGCTGATGTTACTTGTAACGTTATGGCAAAGAAATCGTGCAAACTTGGGTTGTAGTCCGTTTCTGACCGTTTTTAATCATTTACATAACCAAAAAAAGCATCATAGACTGTCATTTTGTCCATTTAATAGCGCAGCCGCTGACACGTTGCCGATCGAGCCAATACGTGTGATCACACGTAAGGGTTTAATACACTTTGTCAGGGGAAAAAAACAATACCTTTAAATGGCATAGACTGAGAAAACATTAGCTACCACAGAGATGTTGTTACACTAAGACGTTAAAACATTGATCAGACGTGTAAAATAGAAATTGTCCATTAACGAGTTGCATTCAGCACGGCTGTGACTGATCGAGTCCCGGCCCGTTTGTTTTGGGGGTCCGGAGTAATAACTCGTTATTCTCGGCTTTCAGTCTCTCCACCTCAGTCTCCAGTTCCCGTACGCGCTGGGCGCCGTAAGCCGCGGCGGCGGTGCTGTCGCCGGAAGGCTCGGGGTTCCTCCTAACGTGGCGGAGCCAGTTGTTCTCCTCTTCCAGCCGCGACATGCACTTCTCCAGCTCCAGGTATTCCCTAACCAGTTCCTGCTTGGACATATTCTGCAGAGTCTCGACGTGGTACCTCTCGTAGGTCTCGGAAAAGTCTCTCTGCAAAAACTCCCCGCCCGCGTGCCCTGGTCTTCCCATCCCGTCGCTGCCTCCGCCTTCCTCCTCGTCCTCTTCCTCGGCTTCAAAATTCTCCTCCTCGCTGGCCGTGTCATCGGAGCGGATCACTCCGGATCGCCGGCCGCCCAGCTCCGTGTTGAGGTCCGGTTCTTCCCGGTCGTGTTCCTCCATGAGGAACTGCGTCGTGTTGTACGGAGCGACGGGAAGACCTTTGGCGAACATTTCGGCGCGCACCCGCGACGCCCGCGCCGTCTCCCGTTCATCCAACTCCTTCTTCTCCTCCCAGGTTAATTTAAAATACGGCTTCCAGCGGCGCTTCTTCTTCGAGGGTCGCCTCCTGTGTTTCTTCTTGCCCTGGCGACCATCTGACAGCCCCTCGGCGTGCGCTCCAGCGCAACCGGGGTCGCTTTTATTACCCTGGACTTCACCGGATAGTTTCTCCGCAGAAAAGCCGTCGTCGCTTGCGGCATCGCCTGCCTTGGGCTCCGGATCGCCTCGATCCCGACCACGGCACATCGGATGTGTGTCTCCAGACACCAGACCCGGACAGATGTCCAGCTGATTTCTTTGCACTTGTTTGGAAGAGACGACGCTCGTCGGATCGCCTCTCTGCCGCCCCCTGCCGTCATCCGCCGGTGTAGCTTTTTCTTTAATAAGCTCCATAACTGTACACTCCCACCTGAAGGAGATACAAGTTTGTGATCTATGTGATGAGGGACACCCTCCTTTGTCAAAACTAAGGTATGAATAGACATCAACTTATAAAAAAATCGCCACACGTCAAATACTAAGAAAAAACGGGCTGATGTGTTTAATAACACACAAACGTCACTCTTTGCTTATTTAACGCAAGATCGCATCATAAACAAACGCGCACGAGTTAAAATGACCGTCACCTTACCGTTTAACTCAAATCTCGTGTTTGAGTTTTTATGCTATCTAAGATTGTTACTGTTAACCCTTTCCGTTCCGTCTACTATTGACTTAGTTTCCTGACAGCCACGAGAACGTTTCCCTCCAATGCAAACTCCAATTCGCTTCTGCTACGGAGAAGAGCGGGGCTTGTGAATTTATTACCTCCCCCACGTAAAGGCGCATGCGGCCAGTCCTCGCTTTTATCCGCTTTGTGGGACTTGAAGTTCCCAGCAGCATTGAGAAGCGACGAGAGCTCCGCCGCGGAAACTACATTACCCACAATTCACTCATTGTTTTCAATCTCGATCGCGATACGCCCACACGGCGATTTCATTGGTTGGAAAGTTTTTCGTGCGCTCGCTGCCTCTTTCGGACAGTCTGATAGGTGGATTCCCCTGTCAATCAAAATGAAAGCCGTCCCGGCCTCTCTAGTGGACGCTACCAAGTGCGCCCGAAGCAGGTACAAACATCCGCCTTATCGGAAAACACATTAAGCATTTACCGAGTTACAAAGAAATATCGCAGCTCAAATGAGCAACAATAACACTGTACTCCGAAAACACATCCCGTTATCGGAAAATATTAAGGATGGGTGTTATGCATACCCGTCCTTTAAACCGAGGTCCACCCTGCGCCCTTGGCAGAATCGATCACCCCTCTCTCATAAAGTAGTTCTTCTTTCCACCGTCTTACGCTCAGTTGGAAATGAACAGTAGCGTGAACATCGATACTGTTGACGACCTTAATTTTAACGACTCGAGCAGTTTGCCCTTGTTGAAATTAAACATCGCATCTCTATGCGAAATATAAAATGTCCTTGGGTTGTTTTTTGAGATTGATCTCTAACGATAAAGTGCAGAACCGAGTGCTTAGCCATCTGTTTGTTTGCTAGCTAGCTAGCCAGCTAAGCAACAGAGTCTAGATTAAAATAAATAAGCTAGCGCAAACAGATTTCCACATCTAAGATCGGGTTTAAAAACAGTTCACTTTTATTGACATGCATTTTAAATATGTAAGTCAGAATACGTGAATGCATTACAGACTAGCTAGCTAGCAAAGTATATGCGCGTTAACTCCAATATTTACGTATGGGTTAGATTTGCAAAACTTAGTATGTCGGACTAAGACACGAATATTTTATCCAACGCTTCTGAAATATAAATAAAACACTTGGTGGATAAAAAATAAAACGTCGTTTTTGCTAGTAAAGTCGTGCTAGGGAAGTTAGCAAGCTAGCTGCATCACATCTGTGTAACGAAAGCCAAGCGACTCAAAACGCCAGGCCTGTTTGTTAGCAATACAATGTTTATAAAGGATTATCAAAGATCGGGGTGTAAATTTAATACCAAATACTTATAAAACTATCGCACAGTTGTGAATTTATCACCTTAGTCAACATTGTTAGGAAGTAATGGTTTAAATTCATATAGCATTTGGTCTAGCAATTCGTCCACAACAAACTGATGACATGATGGGTTTAACATTCACAGAACGTAACGAAGAATCTAGACACTTGTTTTATTTGTGTTGTGACAGTGAGTTTGACCCAGATGCAAAGAATACAGTGATGTGTTTTATTGCAAATGCCATTATTTCCTAAATGTATAGATTTACTTTGATTCTACCATCCTAAATTATACACAATACATGTAATACTGCTTAGGATATATTTCAAGTTGCTACAAAGTTACACAAACTGTCTGTGGATAACTGCTTAGCAAATCTCATTTTCAGTCTCTTTTTATATTGCATGCACAATTTAACTGTTTGTGCATTTATTTGTATTCTCTCATTACAGTTCAATGGATCTCGTGTATGTCCAGAAATATTCTATTTGTGATTCTTCATTTTTCATACTGGCACCTACTGCACATTGTACATATAAAGGCCCTCTATTTTTTAAGGCTTTTTTGATTGCATTATAATATCAGCAATGCTGCTGGTGTTGGAACTGCAGGGTCGATTTTAACCTATCCGTTGATACGAATAAACATCTGTTTAAAATGTAACAGGACAGATATCATACATTATTGACAATGTTAATCCGTGCATTTGCGCACAGCTACGTATTACACATACAGAATTACAGAACACACAAACATTAAATTACACAAATCAACCCCAGTGTGTTTCTGGGAATTGCATTGTTTTGTTCACACTGGATTAAATGGTAAGATCCATTTGAGAACTATGAGGTTAGATCATTTCCTCACCCGAGGTTTAATCAGTGCTTAAAGTACTGCAAGCCACAAGATATTATTCATCATTCTTTAGCATGAATGTGCCTTTGATTTCCACTCAGTCGGATGAATTCATATGTACACGTGTAGTTTTTTCTTCCTCCGTCTCAGCAGGAACATTAAACCCTGAGTCACAAAAGGCCATACCAGCAAAATCAGCAACGTTCGTCCGGAGATGTCAAATGGCCACCATTTATCCTGCAGGCAAATAAAAATATTAGGAGGATCGAAGCATTTTGAGGCTTAGGCCAAATATGTGCCTCGTTTTACCTCAGTTTCTGGCAATGTCAGTTGTAAGCGAGATCTCCACTGTGAATTCTGAGCCTTAAACATGAAAAATAGTTGAAATTATTAACGAATAAAACTGGTGGTGGATGTTGAACAATTTGAAATCAGCAAAATTCACTTGAGGAATAATATTTAGTCTATGAATTTGTTTCCTATAACCTTAACTAGATAACAAAGTTGATAAATATTACATAACACAGTTTTTGAATGTCTGAAGGACTGTTTACTTAAAATGTTCAACTAAACAAACCACATTTAGACACTTTTCCGACTTTAATTTAGCTTCAGGCGCCTACATGTGCAGTAGCGAGACCCTCCACAATTTCTAGTCGTTCCATAACGCTCTGCATGTCCTCTCTGAGTTGCCGTAGGGCAAAAACGATTTGCTGTTGCACCCGGACATCCAGCAGCCTATCAGGACCACCCTCAGAATCTTCTCCACCCCCTCCCCCCGAACCGGACCCTGAGGCGGGTCGCTCCGCCCAACCTGCGTAGCGCTGATCCATGTGTCCTGAAAAAAATACAATCAAATATTCATATTCAAATGTTGTGTCACCTACTGAGGTGACGTCTTGTAAGTGCCATAACATTGTGGGTCACGCCCACTGAAAACAAACCTCTCTGTGAATTAGCGAAAATAAGGCAAACTAGCTGTTTTTGTTCTCTGTTAGTTTAAATGTTTTTGGCTTGTATCATTCTCATTTGTAGACCACTTAAACGTATCCACTATTTATTTAAATTAGTAATTTAGAATTTAGGAATTCATCTTTCAAGACTTCTAATGCTATTTTACACCGCATTAGCAAAACTTTAGTCGGGGTTTGTTGAATAATTGTGTTAACCCTGGCGGTTCCCCAACATTCTGAACACGAGAGCCAATTTTAAAATGTGAATTTTCAATAAATGTTGCCATTTGTTGGGATAATCCGAACCCGGTATAAGAGATGCAACACTGTGATAAGTGTGTGTGATATAATCACAGGTTATTTTGAAGGTCTCATAGCCTGTGATGGACATTATAAGCTGCAACACAAATAAAATCACTAGCTTAGTTTTGGTAGAAGATGTTATTGTAACATCAAGGCTAAAATTATGAAGGTTCCTCGGATACCTGAGGGTTCCCTCCTGCCTTGTTGCACCCCATCCCTTCCTGTGTTCCTTCTCCTCACGGGGGGTCCATGCCTATCCTCCGCCCCCTCACCACCATGCCCCGCGCCCACCTGAGTCACCTGACAAAGAGGGGTGTAGATGTGCCCCTCGGTTCCAGAGTTCTCACTACAGGCTTGTCCATTCTGAGGACCATCTGAGGTCGCTGCCAGCTGTGAGAACATATAAACCCAAAACGCTGAAATTCGGTGCAGAAAAAACTGCAATTTTGGTCAGTGGATTAGTTTGTACCTTAAGAGCGTCCAACTGTTCCATGGAATCACAGAAGATTTCACTCTCAGAGTCACTTGTTGGGCTCTGCCCCTCAGAAGGAACCAATTCTACATGCATATACAGCAATTAAAGGCATGTGAGCATTAAATAATGACATTACTAATTACCCATAATGCAACAGTTTAAAGTTTCAGGGCTGGTTCATGTTATCTCAGCCAGGGACGACTCCAATATCTTTCAAAACAGGACAAATGTATGTTCTACCATGTTATAGGCTGACTTTATGCAAGAATTTGGATGTTTTGGCTAGCCACAGAATATTCTATACTGATAGCCTGTGTTAAGCCTGTGTTTAGCCTGTGTTAAGCCTGTGCTTGTACCTGTGTTCACAAGCTGAGGATCACAGTCAGGGACTTTCCGCTGTTGAAGAATCAGTTCTTCTCTTGTTCCGTTCACTTCATGTTCGCTTAAACCATTCATTGTTTCCTTGGCGTTCACTAAAACCATCAGTTACACTTCAATTTACCCCACAGTTTATTTACCTTGTACGTTTTTCCCAGAACACAAACGCATACAAACCTGATCTCAGAGTCAAAAGAGCCTCAGGAGGTACAGGCATGTCATGTATAACATGATAAAGGGGTTCAAAATAATGGAAGAAGGATGCAGTCTTCTCATTTATCTGCATGGTATCTATTACCTGTAAGTTAAACATAATAAACCGAACGAGAAAACAAACAATTTGTTTGGCCTCACAAATGTAATTTTTCCCTAAAACCAGTTTATGGTTTTGAGATGATATCTCAGCAGTGTTGTTTCTCTACCTCTTGTGCACATTTCTTCATCTCCTCCACGTAAGCAGCCATGGCAGTTTCCCGGCTCATTTCTCCCAGTTGATTCCAAGCATCCCTGGCCGGAAAACCAGGAAAACACACCGTCATCACCAACGCATCGTTTCCTATTTCTGTCTTAGTCACGCTCCGAATGTTTAAGCAACAGTTCTGAAGGCTCTGAAATTGATGTGTTGCAAAACAGGATTATAACAAACCTAACCATTTGTAACGTCCCACAGGGTCCCAGAATCCGGGCCGTGATGCTCTACATGGGCCACATACTGCCTGTTTGTACAAGCCATAAAATCGAAGCATCACTTCATAAGAGGGTTTGTAGGAACCTGTGCAAGCACAGTTTACCGTTTAACACGGGCGCCACGTTTGGTAGAAGTTTCTAAAAACTATGGTGATTTGTGGTCATTTGTGTAACTTAATATTATATTTACAGCAATAATAAACATGTTTGCAATGACAAGCTATATATTTTTTCTTTAACATCGGGTACACACTGATGTCATTCACACATGAGTGAGTGATGTCATTCAACAATGATGTCATTTCTGTCGATTGTGAGCAAAGCTACCATTTCTGGGTAGGCTTTGAATGACGTCGACAGCCGCCTGAAAGCGTCTTTGACAGTCGTCGGCCTCTGACATTGTAAGAGTTGCCATATCATAAGGTCTCTATCTTTTCCACACTCCCAGGGCCAATATTGCATTAACTGGACAACCTGTAAATTATATTCACCCGTGACAAAAGTGTCATTCTACTTTTTATACAATGTTTACTTTGGAAAACAAAATCAATATAATTAAACAAAAAATATGGTGCATTTACACGCTTTAAGTTTATGAATCGTGCAACTTAGTAGCTTTTCTGGCGTTATTGATTTCAGGTTATTTGCCAAGTCAAGCAGCGTTAGTATAACTCACCTGTCCTGCACTCGTTTACAACCATGTGACTGTAATGCAAACACAACAACCACCGATCACACTAAAACACAGTCTGTACGACTAGGACAAGCTGTCTTTGTGCAGTGACTTTGAAAACTGTTCGCCACTCTTCTTTGACAAACTGAATCTTTCGCCACTTGAAGAGTCCACTTCCGGGTTCAATCACGTGGTGCGGCATTTACGCTGATGATTGGTCAAAGCGTTTCTGCCCCCAAACGAGCTACAACGTCAACATATGACGTCACAAATGTACGCACGTATAGTATGTATTTTATTATAATAAAATATTTCATAAAATCTAAGATTATAATAAAATCTTTATTACATGTTTCCAAAAACGTCCTTTTAGTCCTATGAGCTTAAATTCAATCTTACATACAAAACAACCTAAAACACAGTCTTCGCCTTTCCAACAGCAAATGAAACGTCATATGTTGGCACAATATGTGTTTTATTATCGCCACAAATTAAATATATATATTACAGTTATCGTTATTATTGTTAATGCAGAAGGTAACAATACGTTTTAACACCTTGCAAACCCTTTAAAAATAAACAAATAAACACAGTATAGTGTGTTATATGCGCGTATACGTGCACTTGTGTAGTTTTAAATCCCATGCATATGTTAGGAAACGACCTAATGTCGTTAAGCACTAGGGGGAGACATTTTGTTAAAAAAATCCTTATCTCGGGAATAAACTGTGTCTCCAAGCTTTATATGGTAAGAAGTCATAACGTGGACGGGAGGGAGACAGCAGTGAACGGAGGATTTGCTGCATATTGTCGGTGGGTTTTGGATGGGGATTGTGTTTATTCTTGTCTTTGTTTATGTCGGCGTCTAATCCTATATATATATAAACGAGGTGCGCTTTTACGCATCGATGGTTCAAAGCGTTTACAGGGTTTATCTTCACAGCATCTCCACTAGAGACCTAAATCTTTACTATACGTTGCAATGCAAAAGCACTTTCTGCTCTTTTACTTGCGTGTCTTATGATTTGTGTTGATCTTAGACCAAACAGCAAAACGCGTTTAACCCGGTGAAGTTTAATGTCGTATAACGGTGCGAACGATCTCAGCCTCTTTAACATTCATGAGATCATCGGTGGGGCAGCGTCGTATAAAAATAGACCCCGACGTCCCTATTTATCCGCATAAACCTTCCAGGCTCGGGAGAAACGGGATCAAAACTGCGTCATGTTGCGAAAGGACAGGAATGAAGCCGGGACGTCCCAGTCTAAATCAGACGATCCTCTGAAAAACCTGGGTGAGATGTTATTATTATTATTATTATTATTATTACTTAACTATCACTTACAAAATGTTATTGTTGTGATGCAGACTGCAAAGAGGCGAGCTATTCTTGCGTTGATATGTAACTGTACGTATTGCACTTATTCCTCAACACGTTTTGGAGAATCTGGGATCTCCAAAGGAAACGATGAGCCCAGATTTTAACACGTGAACTGGAGTCAAAGGGTTTCTGGTTCTGTTAACTTAAATTTCACTATGGAAATTTACGATGGATGTCGTAAACATTTCATTATTCCTGTGCAAAAGAGGGGATATGGTTTATATAGTTATAGACTCTGATATATAACCTAATGCACATATTAGTAAGTCACACATTTTTGTCTCTGTCTAGCAGTAACAGAAAGTAAATGCCCCTATGGGGTAAATTTAAAGCAGGTTATTGTTTACATTACAGACTAAAGTGAATCTAATTGTAAATGAAATATTAATGCTTTATATTGAAAAAACATTTTATATTATATATATTGAATATGAATATTAAATATGAATATTGAATAGTAATGCAAAACAGGCTGCCTTAAGTTTTAGTATATTGCAGTTGACCGAACTCAGCAAGGTTCAATGTTATATCTAAGTAGCATGTGTAACA
>JBAJNP010004105.1:0-35248 GCA_036877545.1 Yasuhikotakia modesta | reverse complement strand
TATTTTGTATTAGTAAGTATAAGTTATGTGGTGCATGAGTGTTTAGGATTAACTGGAGTGACACACAGTTAATCGTTTGACCTCCATTTCAATGATCCTTCAGTTTCGATCCTACCATCTCATGCAAAGAAAGAATAACATCCGCTTTGAACTGTTTATTATTTGTTTTAATAAATGATGTTTTAATATCTGTTCATTGGTGGCCTACAGTATATCTGATAACAGATCACCTACATTATGTAACTCAAACATTCATGCATGACATTTAACATACATGTTTTGTTTGAGGTTTTATATATTATATTATATTAATAATATTTTACAATATTTCGGTTTGTTTTTGAATAAATCTTTGGTAAATCTGAGGCTTTGAATGGTGTGTAAAACCAGTAATGGGTGTTAGTAACAAATAGGATATTTAAATACAGATGTACAACCATTAACAAACAGTTTACATTGACATTGCATGTAGGTTGTTGTGTGCGGCACTGTGAAGGTTTTGCATAATGAAACAAATACACAAATAAGGACAACAAAAGTGTTTATTTATAAATTCACAGTTTCTAATGGCACTACATGGCTGTAGTTACAGTTGCTCCTGAAACAACACAAGAAAAAAATACTGTGTAGTTTTTTCCCACAAACTATTACTAAAGTAATTTAGTAATAGTTTGTGCTTCATAAGCTGTGCTTTAGTATTAAACTAAAGGCATGTGTTGTTATCCAAAGTGCACAGCAGAGCCTGCGCCACAAAAACACGCAGAAATCTCCACTCACTGGAAAAAGCATAAACAAATATTACTCGACATACACACCGTCCACACACACACAAACAAACTCCACATGAACATTATTTAAAAAGATTGGAGGATCATATAAAGGTAGTAAAAAGAAAAACGAAGGGGCGCGTTTCCCCTGAATGTGGAAAATCATGGAAATCACACAGAGATGGTCTGTTATATACCACCCCAATCTTTCCCTTTACTGACATCACAACAGATTCAAATGCAAATCATCTGAACAAAACATTTCAACAATCAGGCAAGACAACAAAGTACACAAACCATCTGAGAGAGAAAAAAAACTTGGGTTTTCAAATGGTCTCGCCGGTGCATTATAAAAACATTTAAAATGTTACCATCGCACGCATACATTTATTAACACTTGTGATTAGAAGGACGAGGAGTGTGAAAATATGAAGAGAGATTGCAGGACGTCGCAGACACACAAGTAAACCGTCCACATACGTGACAGATCGTGTACCACAGGACAGACACGTTTGCGCAAAGAGGAGGTTGGGCATTTATACCTCGCTCCAATCCAGCGTGTTCAGAGCTAATCAGAACAGATCCAAAGAGAAACAGCCAATCCAGTTTTCTGTAGCAGCAAAACCAACCAATCAGGTGGCTGCCTGGAGGACAGCCAATCAGAGAGCAATAAAAATGACGTCCACATGATTACGCTCATAGCAGAAGAAATACAAGATTTTTAAGGAAAGCAGAGAACAGAAATGCGAGTCTATACCATTGTTGTAAATCTTTGATGAATCTTGTCAGCTCTACAGATGCAGTTTGAAAGGGCCACTGTCACGTTTTTTGCCACATGCCTGAATGCTCATAGAGTGCAGGTTAAATTTAAATAAATAAATAACAATCACCACTGAAACTAACAGAATGTCTGCTGTAAACTCTGTGCATATATAAAACGTGTAAGAATGAACAAGCATAAGTTGGTAGAGCTTTGGAATGACAAACTGGCCTGTTCTGCTCTGACTCTACTAAACACACAGAGAATATAAGTTAACATCTGAAAACTGAGTGCCTCATTCACACAATATAAATAACTTACGCATGTTTATATATGTTTGTGTGTGTTGTGTGTTCAGGCCCAGCCTGGACTTGTTGGTCACATGACAGTGAACTTTAGAAAAGACAGCAGCTGTTATAGATCATAGTTAAGCTTTTAAAATGTGAATAAGGACAAGAAAATATAGACAAAGAATTAAAAACGCAGGACTGGATCTGTTCTTCATTCTGCTCTGTTCACTGGATGGAGGCCCTGTGCTTTGTGACATCACTGGTCCCACAAACCAATCACAGACGACGACTGACGTAGTGTTACACACGTCACATAGACAATACAGACACTTATAACACTGGGAGAGACAGAAAACATGACAAAGAAAAGAGAAGGACTGAGGTCATCATTCCAGACTTCTAGAGCATCATGCGTTGAGGAAGGGCTGCCTGTATCTGATAGGACACATGTACCTGGCCAATCCCCTCTCCTCCTCCATCACCATGGCAACACTCCAGCCATGGTGATACAGCAGCACCTGTTGGACACATCTAAACGACAACAAATCAAGCCTCATCGCTATTTGCCACGTTTATCAGCCATCATTTTTCCCAGAGGAATAAAAAAGGGAATAACGACAGGATTCCTCAGGTGGTGGTTCATTGTGAAGATTTTTGGATAAATAAAAAAGGCACATAAACCAGTTCTGAGAGCCAGGACGTAGTGAGGTGGGAAAGATGGTGCCAACTATTGCACTGTAGATTAAAGACAACGTTGTTAAAACGAAAGTGAGACGAACAGGAAAATGAAAGCAGCAACTGTGCAAAGGTCGGTTCCTCTCTGCTGATCAAGCGTCGAGAACTCTGGGGAAAAAAGTGAGAACAAACTCAAACCCGCCCCGTTACAGCAGTCCTCCCAAACGCGGCCACGCCCAGTTCCGCCTTTCCCTTTAAAAGTTCCTCCAGCATGACTCCGGCTGTCACAGGAAGTGGGGCGTGTAGTATAACCCCCCCGCACCGGCTTTCCTGATGTTGCTCTGTGTTCTTGGACCGGCGGCGTTTGAAAGATCTCTTCTCGATCCTGCTCTTGGCCGGAGGCTCCGTGTCACAGGGAGCAGAGCAATGTCCATTGATTGAGGGGGCGCTGCTAGAACATTCCTCGGAGAGAGTGGAGATGGAACTCTCGGAGCTGCCTTCCGATGTAAAGTCCCTGGAGGAGCAGTTGGACCCGTAGCCGTCGCCTACAGACGGCAGGAACGAAAGAGAAGAGTCACCGTTGCACTTGGGCCAGCCGTTAGCAGCCGTCACCGTGGAGACGGATGCCCGGAGAGTCTCTACTTTGTCTGTTCCTTTTGTCTTGCACCGTTTCTTCTGAAAGACACACAAAAAAGGAAGATTATTTATCGTCTAAATCAGATGTTTTCAGTGGGATCCACAGACCTTACACTGGATTTCCAAAGTCTCTGGGACTACTAGAAACAAGTAGTCCATAAATTATAAGTCGTAGTTTGTTGTATTTAAGTAGTAAACAAGTGTTTAAAGTATAAACAAATACACTTAGTCTGCAATCCACAGCAATCCTTTAAATTGTGTTTGTCAATCTGTGTTTGTATTTTATTTACTGCTTCATTTGTTGTTACTTGCACACGACTGCGATTGGTATAGAAAATCATATTCTAACTGTAACGTAACATGTAGCATACTTAAAAGTTTTCAAAAGTAGAAAAGTGAGTGGTTTTGACACAACCAAAAACCCACTACTCTCTAGTGCACAAATTGTCCGAAACACTCCATACCTTTTTCTCTGGAGAAAATCTTAGCGGTTCTACAATGTACAAGTCATCAGGACCCACTAAAGAGGAGAGAGAAGAGGTTAACAGAGTGGCATCGCAAAAACATGAACAAGCATGACAGTGCTTACAAGTAGTAAATGAACTTCCTGTTGCTCTTTACAGTGAAACGAATTACTGTAGTTACTGTAGTTTCATGTCGTGCACTTGTAACCATGGATGCAACATTAATAGTTTGCATAATTGCTTTATTTGGAAAGTCAAGTACAAAAATTTAAGACTTTTTTTTGCTGTTACTACTTGCAAATGTGTAACATATAGCAGCCAAAGGATTGTGAGCTAAAAATATCCAAACTCTTCCTCATGAACACTAACAACTGTTCACCCAACCGCATCCTTACACAACCCTACAAACAGATACACACTGCGGAAAAATGAGACTAAAAAGACAGGAAAGACAAACGAGAGGAACAGGAAAGATTGTATTTCGTGTTGACGCAGTGAGAGTTTCTGTCGAGACATTTTTGGGTCTGTCAACTGAATTAATTACGCAATATTGCAATACACACACACACACACACACACACACACACACACACAGACACACACAGACACACACAGAAAGAGAGACACACAGACACACACACACACACCAGCTCCGGAAATGATTGTTGCCTGTAGTAGTAGGTGGGACTTTATACTCAAAAACAATACGGTGGCATTTCAAGCTTAAATTGTTTTGATGATTTTAGAGTTTACATACTGGTCGGGGACAAGATTAACTGTTTCCCATTGAAATATCCCATTTTTTTGGTGTGGGGGTCAAATGTTCACAGGGGGACTTGTTTGATCAGCAGATTTTGGTGGCACCAAACATGAAGCAATTCTATGTACTGACATTTATCTACAAAATGACTGTGTGCTCCAGTATAGGTCACAGTGACAATGAACCATTGCCAGATATGATCAGACACGTGGACCCAAACTAGTTAAAGCGATCTGGCCGTCTGTGGGCCATGGAACACAAAAGCCCTGATTCTTCTGAGAAAATGAGAATGCACACAATCTACGTCACATTTTAAGTGGAAAAGTGTGATAGTGTTAGTGGGAATCCATCTTTGTTTTATCAAGCTGTGAGGAATGAAAAGGCAGAACCGTTCTAGCTGAAAAAGTTAAGAACCACAGAGTGACTCGATGTGTTTCGTGAGAGAAGGGGAATTTAAAGAGAGAGGTATGGCTTCAGAACTTCCTGTGTGTCAGACGTGACCCTTACCTTCTGTTGTGGGCAACTGAAATGATTTGGAACGGACGAGAGGGCAAGACACTCTTCGTTTGATGCTCATATCATCGTAGGAGGAAAAACACCTGAGAGAAAGAGAGAGAGAGTAAAAGCTATTAATAAAGCTATTACAGCTATTAATGGTCTAGTGTAACTTTCTCATTCGAAATGACAATATACAAACCATGTAAACATTTTAATATGCTTAAAAGTAACTATGTATAATTCTGAAGACTTTCAGAAGTCTGTGTGTATTGTGTGTGTGTGTTGTACCTCTTTGGACTGGGGTAGTGGTTGCTCATGGGAACGGCTGGGCTGGTGTTGTGATTGGTTGAGCTCTTGCAGCACTGCATACACAGCAGTAAGCCCAGCATCAGACACAGGATCACAGACAACACCAGATAACTCTGCCTGTCAGACACCTGCAACAAACCCACGGCGAACAACAGGTTTAAAATCATTACAATGCATGACTGGGCAGCCTGTAACATTAAGCATTAGAGGAAATAAATGAGACATCAGTGTTTGCGTACCTGTCTCTGCAGCTGAGCAACCGTGACGGTCAGGTTTAACACGATCCTGGTGGCGTTTTCCAGCTGACTCTGTAGCATCTGTATAGACTCTGTTTGTTTCTGGTCCTGAACACAAACACACACAGAATTTAAAATCTTCGATGCCACACTTCAAATGTACTTAACCTTAACCTAACAAAGTGTGTGTGACATGTCTGCAATGTTTTCCAACTAATTCACTGTTAACGAATGTATTAAACCAGTTTGCAGATGTAGTCAATCACATTAACTAGCGACTAGCTGTAACTAGCTATGTTCCACTAAAACCGACAACCAGAAAGCGACCAAATATATTGTCTTCGCTTGTTCGATTTTGAATGACACAAGTGTCTGAATACCACTGTATGTTTCATTGCTAATAAGATTGATAATAACCTGCTCCTCTGCGATTCTGGAGGTGTTCTGAAGTTTGATGATGGTCTTGTTGAAAGCCCGCTGCATCTCCTCCATTTGTTTGCGATACCTGAGCGACAGCAGCAGACATCAATCAGAGGGTCAAAGATGGATAAAAGGATCATTTGAGATTTAGCAGTGTGTGTGTGTGTGTGTGTTTGTGTACCTCTGACTGAGCTCCTCCAGGTATCTGCTGCTCAGAGACATGTTCATCTCCAGAGCTTTAATTCTGTTATTCAGTCTCATGAACACTGATTCTTTCTGGTTGGATCCGTGAACCTGATTCCCATTCCCGTTTCCATTCACATGGCCATTTTCCGAAGACTGCTGCTGTTCTGCATAAAACTCTCCGGCGGTGCGGTGTGGTCCGGTTTGGCTGAGCAGAATGTCATCTACAGTCTCGTCCGGTTGGGGCAGAAGGGACTCAGAAACCTCTGGCTGCGAGATCACAGAACTGTGCTGTGGGTCTTCCTCTCCTGAAGCCCTACCATAGTCCAAGGCATCTGGAGGTGGGATTGGAAGTTGGGTTGGAGGTGGGATTTCAGCAGGCCAGGTGTGAGTTGGCAGTGGCTGTACTGGCAGTTCTTTGGTAGAGGTGGGGAGCTCCAGTTTGGGTGGTTCAGTTTCTGGGCTGTGAGATTCAATGATGGTGGAGGTAAGGATGGAGGAGGTGGCACTAGGAGTTGGGATGCTGGTGCCGACAGAGGTACGGATCTCCGGGATTTTCTCCAGGTACTGCGGACGC
Organism: Yasuhikotakia modesta; assembly: GCA_036877545.1. Classification (NCBI taxonomy): domain Eukaryota; kingdom Metazoa; phylum Chordata; class Actinopteri; order Cypriniformes; family Botiidae; genus Yasuhikotakia; species Yasuhikotakia modesta. Next base: position 28,673 of record JBAJNP010004105.1, on the reverse strand, counting down.
TGGTCTATGGGTTCTTCCGTAGGTAGAGACTTTGGGATGTTCTGCGTGGGGGAATCAGAAAAGCTGTGTGGAGGAAGCGTGGAGGTGCGGCTGGGTTCCAAGAGAATGGTCTCGTTTTGGAGCTCCTGGTCGCTCACCGCAAGATCTCCTGTAAAATGCTGAAGCACCGTTTCAGTAGGAGCAATTTCTTCTTTTTGCACTTGAGAGGAACGATCTGCTTCTAAAAGCTTCTCAGAGTGTATGGGAGCGTCTTGAGATGGGGTGGTCCCGATAGCCTGTTGAGGGGCACTTTGAGTGTCCGTGTCGCAGTGTGTGTGCTGCGCTTTGTGCCGGCGGTCTCTAAGCTGGCGGTGTAATGCTAAAGCTGCTGAACAGTAGCAGTACAAGTATTCGTGCAAAGATGCCAAACAGGACAAAGCGGAGAGGTGACCGCAGCACAGGGAACTCTCTCTCTCCCATAACTCTGCTCTTCTTCTCTCTTTTTCCTTGTTCTCCTCTTCAAGTAGGGTTGGCCAGGTGGCCTCTTCATCATCCTCTTCTTTGATGAGGATGACAATGCGGTTTTCCTCAGATGGAGGGTCTGAATCCTCGTCAGAAACAGAGACCTCTAAGTCTTTCTTCACTAGAGTGGGATCCAACTGAAGAGATTCCAGCCTGGATACAGAAAGTCACACAACTGTAAAATCTTGTGCATATATTAATATGCACTTGATATTTCAAGAACTGATATTTTATTCAAGCATTTGTAGCTCCCATATTAACTTTTAATATGGTTTACTAGTTGTCTAATGGTTGCATAATGTTACACAACTAGGAATATGCAAATCCACATTTAAAGAATTAACTAGTCAGTGGGGTGTCTGTATGAGTAACCGACTAGTGAGTCTTAAACAAATCTGCATAACTAGGCTTCTAACAAAAAGACAAAGATTTAAAGTGTTAAAAATATTAAAGATTTTCAAATCTGGATCCTGAATTTAAACCCTACTGCTACCAGTCAATTCTTCGGGGACTGGTTGACCACCATAATCAATATTTTCAGTCAACTGAACACAAAATTTAAAAAATCAGTGAAGAAAATGGCAAAAAACTCACAGATTACCTTTGTTTGTTTTAGATGTCGACTACAGTTTACTTTTAAAAGCTTGAACCACATTAAAAAGGACTTTTTAGTCTTTTTAGAAGTTGACTTAGAACTGTGAGCAAACAGTTCAAACCAGTCTGTTCTGGAATATTCTTACAACCTTAGGGCTCAGAATTGGGCAATCATTTACGGTTTTAATGAACAGGGGGTGTGAGTGTGCATTAAACTTACATAGCAGTCTCTTCAGTGGGGGTGGGTTCTGGCATGAGTGCGGTTTCTGTCGACGTCAGGGTGACGTTTTCCACCTCGGCGGACAAGTTTCCTGGAGGATAAAACAGTTTTAGAGTAAGAACTGATTTTGACGAGGCAAGAGGAACAAAGGGAATACGAATGCAAGTCTCCAGCTCAACACAAAAAGAAGCTTTATTCAGAAATCTACCCCCACAAATTTGCGTTTAACTTAAAACAGGTGAGGATCTCTGTTAGCTTGAAGTCGTGTAATGCTAAGCATGGCTTACATTTATCCAGAACAATGAGAGCATAGATAAACTCTGTGGAGGCAGCTGTGAAATAACAACGCCTGCAGAAATGAAATTTACTGTATCTCAGTGTGATACAGCCTTCCTTTAAAAAACTTAACACAAACCACCATCTATCCGCTAGGCTACAATCTCCCAAGAGCCACTGCAAAAATATCTTGTTAAACAGTCTTTTTTTCAAGGCTTTCAGTCAAATTGTATCCGCATCTTTTTTTTTATTCACTTCTGCTTTTAGGAAAGCCACATGCTTGTTTGAACAGCATTTTGTAACAAGACACACACACACACACACACACACACACACACACACAAACACACACAAACACACACAAACACACACAAACACACACAAACACACACCCTGGGAGAGCTTAATGCTGGCAAGCACGGCTAAGAAACTCGTCAAAGACACGCATTGACTGCCAGGCCTCACAATTTCAGCACTGTTGGCGTAGTGACAGCCTTTGCTAGTCACAAACAGCTGCCAAGCAATGGGGAACAAATAAGTGGAGTAACGGCATTAAGAGATTTTAACATCCAGCCACAGGGCAGAGATTCTGTACCTTTCATTCCGACTCCATCTTCCAGTTCTGGTGCCCCTCCCAGCACATTAGCTGCAATGTTGTTCACCATGTTCAGAATCGCATCTTAAAGGAGAAAATTTTGCAAATATAAATACACAATTACACCTATGTGAAGCTCTTTCTCTTCCTGTCTCTGGAAAACTGGAAGTTTGTTGGAAATGAAATGTAAATGGACTTTTGTATAAACCTGTAATGAAGGTGCATTAATTACTTCCTTGCAACAGGAACAATTTAACAGCTTGTGCAAAATGAAGTCCGCTACAGCCTGTGATCTGATGCACCAAGATTTCAATGAGGAATTTTGAAATGTGCCATTGATGCAGCTTTTATCACAGTTATAAACATTTAAGCACTTCTGCTCATAGTTTAGTCAGAACGGTGGGTTAACTGAATGCCTGAAAGCATCTATTGATACAAACTCATGAAATGTTTAAAAAGCAAGCAGAATATATGGGCGGGACATACTTGTTGCAGAGCCCAGTAGATTCTTTGATGTCTTGTCCTCTGAGGGCAGGTAGCCAGGGGGGTAGTCTGTGAAATGAAAGTCTACAATTAAGACAATAGCATTAGCAAACGGCAACAGTGGATTGTGGAATAAAGAAAATGAGAGCAAATAATATTAAAATGTTAAATATAATATTAAAATATGAGTTTTAATATTAAAACTCATACATTTTTTGCATCACGTAGGGCATGCAAACAATGCGTTATTAAACACCCGCTGTACAGAGTTTAAACAAACCTTAAATAAAGCCATATAACTATTTTAATCTGTTTAATTTGATTACTTGTGCAGCTCTTACATGTACGTATACATGCCACAAATTTAATCAACATCAAAAATGTGGCTGTACGCAAAAACATAATACTGGTTGAGCATTTAATATAACTGTTAAATAACTGTTGCAAGGTTTTAGCAGTGATGTCGGCCTACAGCACACAGTGGACCAGAAAGTTTCTTTATCGTACCATAATCTTCATCCAGATACTCGGATCTCTCCGAGGTGTACTGAGAGTCGGCAAACTCATCGTATTCCTCCACCATACTGGTGCCAAACACCCTAATGTCCACAAAACACAAGAAGATCAGACATTAGCAGAAGAAAAGACAATAAAAGCTGTCGTAAACAAGCTGAGGTAACTCAGGAACAGTTTGTTATTATCCGAAGAACCCAGAGCTCTACAGATAAGAGGCTACAGAATTATTAGAAACATCAAAGCTATAAGCCCATTGTCATCATAGGATAACTTATCACAACATTGTACAGATGTACAGATATACCACTCTTGTCTTTGTTTAGATTAATGCATGACCTTCAAAACGCTCTTGGGGGCAGTTATGAGGGGGGCAGTTGCACTAAAAAGGCAGATAGAAAGATAAACAATCAGTGGAGGAGGACTGAAAAGCTGTGGTTCGATAAATCCAACATGAGGCATTATAACAGAAGTTACATTAAACCGATCTGAAAAGTAGCTTTTTGTGATTGTAAACGTGAAACTCTTAAATGTCAGCACTGAACAAATCTAACCAAATATTTAGAGAAACCTCAGCTTATAACATCAGGTCAGCTGGAGGAAGGTTTTGTTTTTCCTGCCCATTCAGCATTGTTGTATAAACGCCCCTATAGTGGGAGATTTTGTCTCTCACAGAGTCAGTCCAGTCCCTTTATGGGCCTCTAACCAAGATGAAATCTCTTGCCAATGCAAACGGACCAGAGAGGAGCCGGAGGCAAAACACAGATCAACCTTTAAAACCCCTATAAAGACTGAGTCTTTTCCTTAGAGTAAGTAAAGTTTAAAGAGCACTGCAAGCACATGAATCACAGTAGAGTTGGTCTTTATTAATTACAATGTTGCTGTGCATTCGTTAATAATATTTCAATATTTTAATTTAATTTACAGACATATTTTGTGAGGCTCCTTGACTAACATTTTGTGCGTTTAACCAATTTTTAGTAACTTGTTTAGCAAGATTCTGCTCAGATTGTTGTGGTTGTATTACAGAGATTACAGTGTTTATTTGAGTAGTTATGAATTATATTTAGACACATTTTGGAATACAAACATTTATTTACTTGATACATAATTTCAATTTACTTCAGTAGGTTTCAGACCTTAGTCTGTTTACGTGCCTCAGTTTTGAGATTGTAAAGTAAAATATTTATTTGTTCTTTGTTCTTCACACACACACGCGCGCGTGATCATTCAACAAATTACAGTATGAAATAGAAATCCATTATTGGGGGTTTCAACAAACCTGATCAAGCTGAGAGGACAAAAATGTTCAGACCCAAAATGTGACAGCAGCTCAACCTACAGAAAAAAATGACAAGCGTGAAAAAAAACCTTTATAATAAAACCAGTTATATTTGACCATTTCCCAACATTAGTGGATTACCAGTAATGCCCATTAAGATTAGTAAAAATGAAGTGTTGTAGTACTTGTGCAGTACAAATAACTACAGCTGTATGAATGTTTATGTGTCACCCCGATGCATGACTGTATCTGAGCCCTGCCACCATTCAGAGCCTAAGACAGAAGAACTCTAACCTTCATGTATTTGATGAACATCTGACGCAGGAGCAGAAGACAGCAGAGAAAAACAGAGAGGAATATCAGTTTATAAAAGACTTTATTCATGCTTCAGAACTTCTTGTTTGTTCTTCTTTCATGAATTGAACAGCAGTAAGAGAAAAAAGCAGTTTAGAAACAGGCTGTAACCTGGAAAATAACTTGTAACTTCTAAAGGGAACATGAACAAATATAAACTACACAGGAGAAAAGCTGAGAGCAGGAGAGAACCGGTTTAGGGCAGCCCAATATAGGAAAAGGGTCTCAACCTTACATTGATGATGTAATTCCTGACATATGAAAGCAAATCATTATATGAGAGCTTATATAACAGTTACAGGACATGACAGATTTAATGAGAAGATTCAAATTTAGGATAAACCCCAAAGACAACAATGACAGTTGCGAATCCTGAAGAAAACATCCTAGAAAGTAAAGAATTTATGTAAAAGTTAAATAAAATTATGCTGGAATGCCTCATCATCTTCAAATTCATTGACACACGAAAAGGACATCTCAGCTTTAACAGGTTAGTTCAGGAGTTAACATGCAAAGACGGCCTCACAGCCCTCAGGGAAAGACGCAGCTTTTCCTAATTTACTCAACTGTTCCTCACACACACTGACTTAATAACAGTGAATGTAACTGTATTGGTGACTACTGAACAATAGCTGGAATGCTTATAACAGTGTAGTTTGTTTAGTTAACAACAGCACATAGTAAGTGGAGTGTTACATGTCTATTAAGCACAGCTGGGAGGTCTAATTTATTTTAGCAAATTTTACCGGGACAGTTCACAGTTCACTTGGGTGAAAACTCAACAGTGTGACTGGAACTTCTTGCACTGTGGTTTACTCTATTTGCCGCTACACAAATACTCAAATTCTCCTTTACCTTGACGTATTTGGCATAAAGTTGCTCATCCAATGGGAAGCTCTGTACTGTGCGTTCATCGCGGGCGTGAAACGTGCCCAGCTTAATCCACTTATTAGTCGGATACCTGAGGCAAAATGACAGATTGATGAGGTTGGTGTTTGTGTAACATCTAATGTCAAGTCAGAATACATGTAGGTGTGTTTCATATTTCTATCACCTGTCGCTGATGGACACGAGGAAATCTCTAGGAGTGGATGAAAACAGCTCAAAGTTTGCAATGTCCAACTGCTTCACCTGGATTGACTCACAGAGCTCAATAACAAACCTGCAATTGCAAAGGAAACGAATTCAACCCTCCTGTTATCCTCAATTTACCCTCAGTTTAAAGACCGCAGCAATTTAAACATCCAGAATATGATTTTTACCCAAGTTTGTGTGTTGAGTACTTTGTTTATTTGTTTACTACCTAAAGAGCCATTAAAAAAACAAGTATATTTATGAAACTCAAATACGTTTATTTTCTACAGCATCTGCTGCAGCAAATCTCTGTCCGTCTCACCAGATCTTTGTACTACAGGGGTTCAGCATGTACAGATCCATGTTCTCCATCAGGATAGCAGATGTGCTCTGAACAAAACACACAAAAAGACCAGACCAATCGAACATGAGAATATAAAAACATTTGAACTCAAATCGATCCATCTCTGATCTCAGCTCTACCTTGGCCTCATTGTTGGCCAAGAGGATTTTGGCCCCACATTCCACAGATGCGTAGTTGTTCTTGAAATTTTTCTGGACCTTTTTGACAGGGTGAGGGCTGCCGCCGTTTGAAGTGTGCAGAGACTGACCTTAAACCAACAAAACAGGTTGTTTAGATAATCTCCTATAATGTGTGTGTGTGTGTGTGTGTTTCTGTGTGTGTGTGCAATGTCAGAACTGTAGTGGGTGTGTTTACATGTCAATAACCCTGTAAAACATTCAAAATAACTTTTCAAAGTATGTATGTAGGAATTACCATCTAACTGATAACCTATTTGTGCAGCAAAGTGTTAGATTTTAACAACTAATAGCTGCTCCTCCTAAATGCTTTAGTTTACGGCCTTTGTGTAAAGAAGGTATTTATTAACACTGACATAATTACAGCCTACAAAAGCAACTTAAATAACAAGCTGCATTTTATTATGAAATGTAATTTTAGGACTGCGGCTGTTTTATGGTCTTGAGCATTTATCTCTTCGAAAGCTCCCTAGTTTGTAATTAGTGTTACTGAACATTAAATAACACTGATCAGCATTAATTAACATAAACTTAACTAGTGGTTGTTGTGACAACAGAGGACCTGTTAGGTTGTTTAGCCCGTAAATAAGCACATGCCCAGCTGAGAAAGTTAAACTGTTCAGTTGGCCCAGGGTTTGAGCCCAGTGCGGTTTCAGTAACTGAGGTAGTGCGTTTTAGCAGGTTATGCAACACACTGCTATGTGGGCCAATCAAGTGGGTGGATGGGCAACAAAAATCGGTCCAAAAACGTATAGAGGTTAACGTTAAAAAGAAGCAATGATTAAAAAACTAATAATAATTACTGTAAAGTGTTATCAAAAAAGCAAACAAAATTATAATAATAATAATGACAAAAAAGACATTGGACAGTTCCGTTTAATTGAGCATAAACGTGTCATACAGGAAGTACTGATGCACTCATGGAGAAGAAACAGTGGCCTTGCATCTGACGTCAATGCTAAAAAACACTCAGCTCACACATATCTTACTTTTCTTCTCCTCTACTTCCATCACTTTCTTTTTCCACTCATCAAAGGTGGGGATGTCCTCTTTACTGGGTACGGGAGGGTCTGTCGAGCCCTCGTGGTCCATCTGCCAAAAAAAGTAACAAACCGATATTACAGTGAACAAACTAGCCTCTCTCAATTTAAACTATTTTAATCTGTCTCTCTCTGTCCCTGTTAGTGCCTATAAAGCAACATTGAGAGAGCATTTAGTTGATTAAACATTTACAAGCTGTCCAGGGAAAACAAACGCACTGAATAAGACTTAGGCAGTCTCACTCTCTCGCTCTGTCACTCCACCACTCTCTCGCTTTTATCTGCTCCATTGAGAATGTATGAGACAGGGCAGCTATGAAGGATTGAGCTCTGTGGATTTCTAACAGTGGGGTGTTAAAAGGCTCACAGGTAATGGAATACGAACCATTTTACGTTCTGTATAAGCAAGACAGGTGAGAAATGTAGAGATTATTCTCATGCACCTACAGCTGGTGAAAGGGATCCTAGAAACTTCTGCAACAACTACAGCAAGCCCCAGTACAACATGTGAAGACATCCGATAAACTAATCATTTTTGATGACTCTGTAGTTCTGTTACACTTTGTTCATTGAGCGGATTAAATCAGTTTTTGGCAGGACTAACTGTTTGTGGGAAAAATTGTGGACAGGCAAAATGTTTGGGAAACCTGTTTGAAAACAGTCCAGTAAATCTGCAACTTCATTTGTGAAAACAGCGGAAAAATTACACACTTCTCCTTGTTTTATTATACAGGCCTGTTCTTACTGAGCTTACTATAGTAATTAAAGTAACTGTGTAATGACTAGGAACCAGCCCTGAACTTAACCATACAGTTACATTACAGGTACAACCTAACCTTATACACAGTGCAGTAAGTGTAACCTAACCTTTACCTGCTTTTGCTCTGAGGAGGGAGAGATGTTTGCTGTTTGCTCCAGCTCTGTGAGGTCCAGCTCACTCAGGACTGGAGGGGCCGTTGGGTCAGAAGTCTCTGTGCCCTCATCCAGCGTCCTGGACCGATTCTCCGAATGTTCCTCCACAACACTGCTGAGAAGTGAGAGGGAAAGACAGAGCAGATGTACGTCAAATATACCTTAAAAACAAGCTAAATGTTTTTGTTTACTTAAAGTAAAGGAGAAAATGGAAAAATTAAAAAAAGATGAAAAAAAACAAGGCCAAAAAACGTGGTTTGCTAGGTCTGAAGCAGCGCCACTGATTGGTTATCCAGTGGAGTCACCTGATGCTAGCCGAGTGATTTTGTTATCGTAAAGTACCGTGTACAGTTACCTGCCGTTTACCTGTCAGGTGCTCAGTACTCACCTGTTGAAAGTGGTGCCAGAGGGTTGGCTGTAGGGGGGCACAGAGCCCACCTCACACTGACTGGCACTAGAGTTCTCTACAGGGGAACCAGCATGCGGAACATCTAGTCCACTGAAGAAAAAAAATCATATTCCATTTACCGAGACTATAGAAGAATATGACAGAGAGAAAGACAGAGAGAGAGAGAGAGAGAGAGAGAGAGAGAGAGAGAGAGAGATGAAAGAGAGAGGGGATCCGGCATAATCAAAGGCCAGGGTTGGCTACAGGTCAGGACTGAAGCACGGTTCATTCGCCCAAAGTTCGTCAACCATCCTTTCTTGATTGAATGGTCAACTGCTAAAAGTCCAGTCAACACAAGCCACAGCTGACTGAAAAAGTGAAATCCATTCAGGACTGGAGGTCCAAGGCAGGTCCAATGTAAAATCCATAAAGTGATAAACAGACGCTTTGACAAATTCTTTGAAAAAGTTCTGGTGGAGAAATGTCCACAAGTAGGCAGACAACGTAACAATGAATGGATAAGAGGATCAAAAGAAAGCTGAATAAACAAATAATGATGAAAAACACAAAATAAACGACAGCTTTACAAACTCCCTTCCTCTCTCCAATCCTTCACGGGTGTTTTTACTCACCTGGAGGAGGTCTCGGACGAGGTAGTTGAGGTAGATGAGGTTGATTCTGGACTCCTGTGGAGCTCAGCGGCTGGTGTGAAGGAATCTTCTAGCTGTGGGTCACCCTGGGAAGGGGTTAAAGCAGACACCTCCTCTGTGGCAGAGGCCTGTGAAGCTTCAGGGTCTGGTTGGTCCTGGAGCTGGGCTGAAGAAGGTGGGGTTTGGGGCTGTGGGAGCGTAGGGGGTGGTGGCTGAGCTGGCTGCTGGTGGTCTGGTTGTTGGGTTTTGTTGGGTTCTGGTTTCTCCTCCTGCTGTTGCTGTTGTAGTTGTTGTTCTTGTTCAGGAGGTGTGGATTCAAGCAGAACCTGAGCCTTCTCCACCACCTCCTCTAGATTCACAGTCTAGAACAACAAAAACAGAAAAACAGAATATGTATCGAAATTAACATCACAATGGTGATTTAGTCAAAAAGCCAGAGGATCATCACAATCAAGTTATTTGTGTGGTTTGCTCAGCTAGTACATTTTTTCAGTTATGGCAGAACCATAAATATATGGGTAAAAATGTATTCTAGGCAATCCTACTGCCTACTGTATGAATTACATTTTAGGATGGAGGTCAGTCTCAAGTATGGAATGAATGTAGAAAACTGAAAGAAAACACATGATGTCTAAATTATGAGGGTACCTGTTTGTGCTTTTCTTCTGGAGAATGTAGTGAGTGTGATAAGGCAACCGACTCTGCCTCCTGATCCACGTCATATGATGACTGAATGTGTGTCGTGTCTTCCTCTTTAACCTAAAACAGACAGTGTTTCAACATATCATCTACATCTCTCCAAACAAGGACAGAAAGAGGTTATGGGGTAAGACACGACACTCGACCGCAGCCACAATGGAGCTTCTGCATTTTGTAGTACTAACTGACACTGAGAAACATTTGAAATCTAGAATTGTATTTAGACTGAATTGCATTCATAGCTTATAAATCTCATTCATATTTTTCATGTTTAAATTCGGTGCATTGTGATTGGCTGCAAGATAAGTCTACAATATGACCATCATACACTTACAGACCTAAATGTGAGGCAAAAGAGTTAAATTACAAAAAAAATTGTGCTTCTTGTCCTTGTCCTTTTGCAGGAAGAAAGTTAGTCACATGGGTTCAGACATGGGGGAGTAAATTATGGCAACTGTCATTTTTAACAGAAGTTGACAGAACAAGTCTGGTGACTTTGATGGGTTTTCAGCGGCAAACAACAATCACTCAAATCTGACAAGAGCAATGAGCAAACATCTCGGATCTATAGGTGCCACATTTATCTTCTCAGAGGAGGGAGTTCTTTGATGAGGCCCCATCAGTGAATGTACCTATAGATTAACCTGCTGAAAGACTTGTCTAAACTGGGAACTATTGCACAACTTCAGGTACAATCCAGGTACTTATGCAACAGCTACGCAAACAAGAGGTCACAATGTATGTGACCTTCTGCCGAACACAGATAAATCTGAATGGTGGAAAAAACAAGCTCAGTGCCTTTTTTTTATTTATGTGGTTTTTGTTGGGAAGTCCAGAAAAATTCAAAAAAAAAAATCCCAATATAGATCAATATAGAGTTTTTGGTCAAGAGTTACAGTTTGTTTTTTGATTTAGCATTAAAGTAAACCATAAATTAAAGTCTGGTGTAGCATTAGTGTTCTTTTGTTCGTACCTCTTCGTCATCTCCCGGTCCCTGTATTGCGTGATGGCTGTCATCCTGTGCAGGCAGTACTGGACCACAGGAGATCTCTTCTGAACAAGCATGATGAACAGAGTGCCTGCAGCAAACAATCACAAACGTAAGACGGATTCGTTCAGAATGAAAATGAGGCGATGGCATTACAGTCAGGATAATGTCAGTGTCTCTTTCCATGCAATGATCTCTTCTCTGTCCAATAATGAGGACAGAACATCTTATTCCCATTAATCACGTCACCTTCCAAACACCTGCTAAGAGTTTTTAAAACTACAAAGAACTCAAACTCTTATGAGGACACCACCTTACAAGGACAAACTGCCTGTTTGTGGGGGTTTTAAAGCAAAAAAAGGACGGAGCAGTAAGATTATACTTTTTCTCATTTTGTTTTTAGCTTAATGTCAAATCCACTAGCGTGGTCAAAGTTATTCTGAAGCTCAGTACATAACAGCTAAAATTTAAGACCACATCACACACACAGACTGACATGTACTAGGATTTAACAAACACTTTCCATCATTTTCACAGTATGAAGAGGCTGTTTCAACAACCAGGTTGGTATAAAGAAAATTGCATATTTTGCTCAGCCACTCAGCAAATTGTATGGACATGAACAAACATGACAAAAATTCAATTTAAGTTTTGTTATACTCCACTGAACACGTCACCTCGGCTAACCATTACCCAGTTATCACCAGGCTGAGAACTTTACCAGCTGTTGAATACAACAGGTAGTCAATCATTATACAGGTTTTATGTAGCATAACAACAACTTCAGACTGAATTTAAATGTAAAACAATTAGAATTACGCTTTAAGCTTCATTTTTAGGTTCCCTTGCAAAACTTACACTTGCCCTTCAACTAAAACCCTGCCGTATTTGGAAACTAATATCAATGAGAGTAAATTTTTTTTTAATTTTATTCAGTCGTCACTTTAATAAAACAATATCAATTAGGAAAACCCCCAAGTCAAATAAGAGGGTGTTATTTATCAGCATTTATATATAAACATGGATTCCATGTCTAAAACACCAACATTTCACTGAAATGTTAATAACTAATAATTTAATTAAATCAAACTGAAACAATATAAGTAGGAATCGAATCATTAAACGCAAAACGCACCAAATTGGTCGCAAAACTGGCCCCATTCAGCCCTAAATTACAGTACAAACAACCAGGTGTTCTGGCACTAGTACAACAACCGGCACAGATTCACGTGTGGGGTAATAACGTGATATAAAACTATCCGCCTATCCTCTAAAGAAAATTTTTTGATGACTCAGGAGAAAGAACAACAGCTGGGGCTTGTCATTGTAAACACTCTGTCTCGCTTTCAAACCCACAGTCATATGAGAGCTTATCTTTGGCTAGATTTGAGAGTGAGAACTTGCACACATGCAGGAACATGTTAGCATGTTGTCAGCACCTCAGCCAATACGGTCAAACCTTCAGTCAACATCAGACATTAGCCGACGTCAGCCGATTCTTCTGAAGGGATTCTGCTCGTATTTATCAGCATTTTGTAATTAGGCGTTTACGTTAAGCAAGCATGTGGGGGCAAGTCAAAACGCAACATCTTTATTGAGACTATTCTTTTAAAGGTTAACGGCAATGAAAAAAGAGCAACAAAAAAAGGCTTATACGATAACACAGATTTAAGTTTCCACATTCTATATGTAGCCCCTCCTATATGGATCTGAATAGCCAATGAGTAATAAGTCTATTTACAAAGTGGTTCCATTCAGTTTTATTAATAAATTACTGCACTGAGGAATTTAAGCGCAACACTGAATGCAAGCAGATCAAAACTAAACCACAAAACTGTGGTAGGCCTATATGTTAGGAATAACATACAGACCATTTTTGCTAAAGACAACCTGTACAACTGTTTATTAACTCTTGAGATAATATCTTTGTGACAGCAGTCAGCTGATTATAATTTATCCTGTTTATTACATTGCCAAACACCAAATAACTCAAACACTTGATAAAAAAAATTATGACCAATGATTGTATTTATGACATGGCAACTTCTATCAATATTTCATGCACAAATATTAAGGCAGCCATGTAATGTCAAACATAAATGTAGGTCAAATGGAGTAAGTGATTCAGAGTGCGTCAGACTGGACCTCTATCCAAAATAAACCACTGCAAACAGATGACGGAGATTAAGGAGCCATTAGCATCTGAAACAATTAGCATCTGCTCGTTTCTATCTCTCACTATATCAGACTATATATGTAAAGATATTTACACACATATTCCGATTTTTCATGTCAATTTTGCAACATGATCACACATTCTTTTACTTCCTACACAAAATTAGCTGGAAAACCATTTGGCACGTCACAACAAGAAAATAGGTCAAACTCTTACAGAAAGAAAAGAGAAGAAAAGATGTTTATGTTCTCTTTCTAAAAACAGACAATGAATGCAAAAATAGCAGCCCAAACTTTCTCTACAGCAAAAACAGCTTTTGTTCAGAAACGAACTTCCAAAGTTACAGAATTTGTACATTTACTTTTTCAGCCCTCCTAAAACTTTAAGAATAATTCAAAACTACATAACTTTTTGTAAACTTTCAAGACTCTGGCATGCTCTATACAGAGGGCTAATGCAGAGGTCCATACAATAATTGATCTCAATTCAGTGACCACAAATGAAGAGCAGAGAATGGACAGAACAACCAAACTACAAAGAAAACAAAGAGGTTCACATTTAGACATTAAGTTGTGGGGAATCAACTCAACTGCTACTGTCTGATAAACAAATTTATGGGAAATCTGTGAGAAAACAACAACTCCTGTTATTTATGACAACATCTAAAGTGTTCACACAGCAGAGCAGAAAACAGGTTTCAAAGCGCTTTCAAAACACTTATTTCTACTTATAAACACAGAGTTGTGTGACAAATCATTCAACCTCAGATTGTTTGTGCCAAACATCCAAAGATTCAAAACATGAAGAGCAACAAATATCAAATTTGTGTAAAATCCCAGGTCCAAATTCCTGCTTCACATTTAGTCCTAATTCATAGATTTGCCCCCATTTTGTTAAGCATCTCTGCTTTCAATAATGACAAAGAGGTATCTGCTGAAAAAACAGACTTAATGGAACACAATAACTGATGAAGATCCACTGGCCAGTGCTTAACTGGATGAGACAGATCTCTTCATTCTGTGCCCGAGTTCATTCTCCCTGTCTGTTTGGATAAATAGGTCCCGGCACCCTGTTAAATCCCACAAACACTTCCTGTTAGCTTATCCTTATTCTTCACGCCACAGCTGATTAAAGCCACACCCATATCACAATTCGTAATAGCTGAATTGTGTTAATAAAAAGCGAGTTAATGCTTATTACAGCCATCAGGGTTCAAAACAAAAAGAAATATCTATTATCATCTTAGGTCTAAAATTGTCTAGGTTCACTCTGGTATGCATTTGAACTAGGGTGATAGGTTAACAGCTGATGGCAAATTAGATGTTATGAAAATGTTGTGGTCACTTTATATACTTGACAGCAATGGCATGTCATTTAACAGTGTTTACAAACTCCAATCCTCCATTAGCCAATCAGAAATGTTCAGTATCCATCTATGTACCTAGAAAAGATAGAAAAGATTAAGTCTGAATCTTGCTTAAAGTGATAAGTTAAATAAATGAATTACCAGTAAGAACTCACCGCCACCACGGCTGTCTAAATAGTAGCTACAAACCCTGTTAGCATTTTCTTAGCAACCCCTCAAGGCACAGTTCTTAGCATTGTATTAGGAAAAGCATGATAACATCTACATCATATTTTACAACAGTACATACTTTACAACAGTAACTGATGTTGTAAGCCCAGTTTGCGATATGCAATTTCTGAGCAGAACCGTTCACAGCTACTAAGATCATGTTGCCTAAAAATGCTGTCCAAAGATACGGGGCGTCATGTTAGTGTACAAAAATACTTTTGCAACGGCGACGCAACCAGAGTTTTCAGAACCAGGTGCTGAAAGTTGCTTTAGAGAAACTAAAAGCATGATGGAACCTGCTGACACATGGATGTGATATCTGCTTCGCTCATGTGGAATTTAATTCCACTACAAGTGAGAATTGTCTCACGTAAAAGGTCTTTTCTGACGCCTTCCCTGAACGAGTCCGCTAATTCTCACCCACTTTAATAGCAACCCAATATAAATAATATAATATTATTTATTATATAAATAATCCTGTCATCAGCACAATTTCTTTATAATGATGCAACTGGCAGGAAGTTGAAACAAAGCGTCTACATGGTAAAACAAGCACGATGAGGCGTAGATACTCAATTCTGGAGGTCATGATGACGCATAAGGTGAAGAAATGTTGGAAGGGTTCCATACGGAGATACGTGAAGTCCTGAGTTTTTAATGTAATCCTGTCAGGTATTCGTCTGTTTTTACCAGGAGGAAGGGTGTGAGGAAGATGATGTAAACAGCAGCTACTGTCTGAACAAAGATTTCTTTAAGTTTTGCCTCCAAGGCTAATTCCTTTGAACGTAAAATTAGGCAAGAAGAATCGCTTAGGAACTGGTCTCAAGACAGATCTTGTGATGGTGGTTTAACATGTTTGGCTAAATTAAATAAAAAAATTATAGTTGAATCCCAGACAGAAGTTGGGAAGAAACAGTAGTCTGAAAATGCCTCAACAACCTCAACCTCAAAAAGACGCATGGTTTGAGGTACCGTTCATGCTAACTGCAAACACCACCAATGGTTTCCTGTAATCACACACAAAAGCAGATCCATTTAGCACCTATTTGAACACCTTTATAATGACATCACATCCTAACTCAAAGACAGAGACAAACAAGATGAGAGTCACAATAAGTCTTGGGTATATAACCTGATCACATCACCAGGAAAGCAAAGGTCATTTTCAATCCAGTTGTTCCAAATGGTTATGCTAAACCTCAACAAATATGCAAACAGATGCTTGGGGACAAACCGTAGCATGAATAGGCGAACAGCGTGATGAGGAGGTGACATCTGTATCTGTTTGTTTTGCATTCATTGATTGGACTTTGACTTGTCGATGTGGCAGTGAAAGAGCATCTGGGCACATTACAAAGAAAAAAGCTAAATGGCATCTGCTTCAGTGTGAACGCCGGATGACTGGACACTAAATGTCAGTACAAATGCAAATTATTGCAGCATCGCCTGCCTAGCAAAACACAATGACCTTCATCATTATTATGAAAGTAAAGAACAAATAGCTTTGTTGGTTGTCAAGTCAAAACAAAACATGAAGGCAAATATATATAAAGCTTAACATTGTATAATAATAACAACAACAACTGTCTCTGGATATTGCTACAACCCAAATAAGAATGATGATAAATGACCTAATAAATAATGAACTGAGGGACAAACAAAAAGGTTCAGACTCTTCAGTAGTTCATGCAGCGACGTGGCCATGGGAGGAACGGAAGAACCGAGTGGCGGGGCGCTCAGCCAAAGCGGCCTCAAAAAGTAGGCCAATGCTACGGCTAGACAAGGTAGCTTGCCAACCAGCAAATGACAGAACAGAAGAGTTTGAATCTGTCTGGGCCAGCAAGTGTCCCAAATAACAATAAAAACGCACATTTGTGTTTAATGCCAAATCGTTCACCCTTCATGTTTGTGGTTGTGACTAACTACTTAGAAATGTCATTTATACACAGGAAATTGTGACGCATACAACAGATTTACAGTTGAAGAAAAAAGATGGTCAGATGACAACTGAAGGAAAGTCAGAAAGGAAAGTCAAATGTGAAACTTAACTCGACCAGAAATCCATGGAGAGTTCATTAACTGATCAGACAATAAAGATTAACAATAAAAATAATTGACAATCAAAATATTGGATAGATTAATCAACCAAACAAAATTTGGTTAGCAGGAAATTTTACCTTTAAAATTGACGCAAACCAGAGATTTTTAAAGTTACTGTCACTTTAAAACCTAAAACACATCAACTGTAGGTTTATGTAAACCTTGTTTGACAGTTTACACAAACTAGGATATGAAAGAAAATGTTGTTCTATTCTTGGTCTGTACAATGACCTGTGTGTGTCGGGTGAGTGAAGTCACACGTATGACTGAATAGTTTGCAAATAAAACGTTGGTGACATGGAATATTCAAGTCTGGAAAAATCATTTCCAAAAAATAATAATTCTTACATCAAAAATAAGGTGACTTATGAGTGGTTAGACCGATTCAAACTTGTATTTGGAAGTTGAGTATTTCACTGAAAAGTTCAGGAACCATTTGCGATTTATTGCGCTTGTTTATGTGGGCAGCCAATGAGGTTGAAGAAACAGAAAGTTGTGTATTTATGTATTTTATTATTTCATGTGGTTTAGTCTCAAAACTCATAAAACCAGTTCTGAATAAAAACAGGTACTTAGTTCCCATTAAAATTGTCATATCCTCACATGTCCCTAGATGCGATTTAGATGCGGTTTAGATGAGGTTAGCTACATAACTCAATGCATCTTTACTGAACTCTGCTTGGACCAATCCACAACTGAGCATCGTGAGTCATGTTGGGTGTCACCCAGAGGTCAGCAGCAGATACCGTATTATTATTAGCTCACTTCAAAATGCTAAAGTCATCGATTGAAACGCTATGCTTGACTTTCTGAACAGGCAATGCTCTGGACAGCCTAGTCAGCTGAATACAGCGAGTCTTTAAACAACCTCTCCTTCTGTTTTTCCTCTTTGAAGAAGATAAAGTGCATTACAGCTTTGCATGGACTTTACAGAGCATAAATCCATCAAATACACTTTGCCACTGGCCATCTTAAAACAAACAAACACACAAAAACCATGAAATACTGTCTACATTTGTTTAATCAGCTTATAAATATGCAAATGCAACGTTTGCCAATTTTATCCTTCTACAGATATCAGCATATGCGTGTAAGACCTGGCCTTACACAAGCCTCTTTATTGCTAATAAAGATTTGCAAAATTATCTACAACTAGAAAAGAAAGCAACTGTTTAATGTCTTATCAACACAAACAGTCCCAGAATTAATGGACAAGCCTCAATAATGGCCGTTTCTTTTCTACAAATACTGAGGAACTTAGAGAATTAGATCAGTCCACACGATCTCCAGAGGGGAAACTCAACACCGCAGCTCAAAATGTTGATGCAAGCCTTACAATGGGCAGAGCCCACATAATTGCAACCTTGTGATCGGTCTATAGGGGGTCTCGGCACATGAAGGAATGCAGATCCATAATAAACATGAGCATATAGGAATGTGAAAGCGAGGCAGGAACATCCTGCTTTGAAAGCCACCACGTATTGACCAACCATCCTGCAGATAAGGTCTGCTGGCTGTGAAGTGTGAGTTTCATAGGAGATAAGCGTAAAAACAACCATGACAGTGACAACAAGGCTTAGTTAGCGCACAAAACTTAAGTTTAGTGACAGTTTTTCTCTGAAACCTCTGAAAGGCAGCAGACTTTATCCAAATTGGAAACATTTCAAATAGCATGAGGTGTTAGCTTGAGAATTTAGAAACTAGCAGAAATCGACCAGCAGAAAAATGGTCAAGAGTGTAACATCTTTTCAATAAACATGCTTGGACTAAATTTCCATTTATGTCCATGCAAAGACATTTGTTTTGTGAACTAAAAGGGTCTCGATTAAGCTTATGCGTCTAACCCGCCCACTCCTCACCTCACTGGCTGTTTTTCTTCCCTCTTTACCATGAGTACAAAATGTTCTAGTATACAATCTGAGGGGGGTAAGAATGTCTATGAGCCAGTGGGATAGAGAGAGACAATGTGCCCTATGCTTGTAGAAGAGGGGGATGGGTTATATAGAGTCTACTGCAACCTCCCTAAAGCTTGGACTAGACTCTTTCATTTCAAACATTTCAAAAATAGCCGTGACCATCAGATCGCAAATGCTGCTCAACAAATAATGGAACAAATAAACATTACATATAAATGCTTTCTAAGCCACAATCCCCCATTAACAATTCACTAAATGTGTTTAAGTGTTGTGTAACCGGTTATTGATCTCAGAAGATATAACAACAGTAACAGAACATTGCTATGCAACAAATATCAATCGGCTATGAAGGCTGCACAGTTACACAAATAGCAGCTCGGTGGAGTTCACAGTTGTGCTGTCACAAATGAGTTGTGAAAATTAAACATATATACGACATTATGAATGCAAAACCCATCGGACAGAATGTATACGTCTTTGCCTCAAAGGCTCGTTTTCAAAAACTGCAATATGGCGTCTTTCATGATTAAAGTTTGTGTTGGTTTTATACACAGGACACAAAATATCTCTCTCCAAACCTAGAAAACACTGTAACAGTATGTCAATATTTAATCACTTATCCATGTAATGGCTTCAATTAATGTGAGACACCAAACAAACTCCATATTTGCTTCTCCTTAGCAAAAATACCACTTTCTGTTCTTTCTTTCCACCGTTTCAAAGAGCAAGTGCAGTCTTTTCATTTAGAGGTGAAAAAGACAACATTAATATTGCTCAGTTATCCGAGTCACTAGTTCAGATGTTCCTGTATGTTTGACAGGATCTTATGTGACACAGCGGCTTAGAGAAAAGAAACAGTGACAAAAGACACAAAGTCAGAGGCTGTGTTTCTATCCAGAACTGTGAATTTAAGCAATAACACTCAAAATGTTGGAGCCACTGTGGAAACATATTTTGTCCTTTATTCACAAGGTCAGATGTTAAGCTGTACAATTCAACGCTTACTAGACCAGCAGGAACAGTAAGTGAGAACACAAAATGAGAAAACGATGCAAGCAAAGGGGAAATCTGTACATATCCAATGAACAATTTATTCCACAGGATATATGACTTAATATATATCAAATATATACTTTAGTGCCATTTATGAACCCTTTAGTGAAGGGGAACCTATGGAACAGCAGAAATAGGAACTTTTGTTCTAAGCTGTGCCGGGAAATTCCTGTAATTGCTGCAAGCAAAAGGGTTTATGTCCTGTGACACTGCATTTTCTCTTGAAATTCTTGTGGAATCACAACATGTTTCTCCAAGGAAAATACCAGATAAACTAGATAAAGATGATATTGAACAAAGAGTCTCTTTTTACCAAACACACAAGCAGGGCTTTGAATAAAAATACTGCAATTTAGCCTTAAAGACCCGGAACAAAAATCCACAATGCATCTAATACAGAATGAGATATACTTTAAAAACCAGATGATAACTAGGGGCCACAGTCATGACCAATATCACATCCCTTGTGAGATGGACTTATGTAACTGGGCAGCACAAATGTTTTTTTTACTTGTCCTACATGCGTACACATGCATAAACACGCCACTAAAAGCATGACTGCTCAGCTTGCTGTGCATGAGGACATCTGAACTTCAAGTGTCAAGTACAAACTACAGCAAACTGAAAAATGATATTTTGATACAAAATATCAATAGTATTATGGTAGCTTTGGGTATTTTGGTAGCTTTGTTTAAATGTGAAACAGTCTACAGGGCGGCTAGTCTACAATTTTAAAATCGAACCATTTATCCGTAATTCTATGATCACTCAGTCTATATACTGCCGTCACTGGGTTTACTGGTTTCAAACAGTTGAAACCATTTACTAAAAATTATTTGTTATTTACTCACCTAAATCAGCAGAATTACTAGCAGTGTCTTCTGGAAACAAACTAGTTTGGTGGGAAACAGGTTTTGAATAATGGAAGCTATAGTTACATACAGGAGCAGACATGACAATTGCTGACAGCAAACAAAGCAGAGGGCCTTACAGACCGGCAGCCCTCCTAATTCAATCCCTCTTATCTAATTCTGTATTAAATAACGTCATTGCTGACTACCCAGAGGCCTTAGCTGAATGCATTATCCCTAAATCATCGAGTCTTGCGCTGCTATATTGTACGTGCTGCACTGATATAGCTGCAACAGTCAAAGCTTGAAAAGGAAGCAACATTGTAATATAAAGTAACATTATACCACCAAAACCCCTACACACATCTCTCATAATGTAAAGTTGCGTTTATCTTCTCTGTATTAGCTTCATTTACTAAAGTCAATTTACTAAAGTCAATTTACATAAAGCGAAAAATTGTTGTTTTTATTTACACGCATTGAAGAGCTGAAATGTCAGCCCTTGCATACAGGCTGAAGACAAAGATCTTGTCATAGCAAACCCTCCGTCCCATCAGAAGCGACGGAAGAACACAATGTTCTTTACCAGTGATCATATAGTGAACATATATGGCCCCTCCCCCAGGCCATGCTACGGTGCCTGGAAAGTCAAATAGAAGCTTATAAAAGGGGCCTGGGAGGGTGTTTTTAACCAGACACATTGCATAACAGAACCACAGTGCTCGCATTCATCAATAATACAAAATCCTCTTTAAAAGCAGTTGGTGGCAGTTTGAGAGCTGGTTTAGGCATTCTGGTTAACATTGTCTAACATTGTTTGATTATATATATTCATGCATGTTCTTGGTGTTATTGTGCATGATTGTCCTTTATTGAATTATTGATTTGTGTTGTTGCAACCTCACGACTCCCTTATGGTATGTAATGCTAACTGTAATTTACATGATCAATTCCTGATTGATAAAATCACATTCTTTACTTTATATCACAAGTATGTGAGAAAATCAATGACAAACTTAATTGCAAACAGGGTTTGTGTGACTGTTTTCATCAGCTTGTATTTATTCATACAGTTTAAAAATGTGAACGTGTCATGCCTGTGTTTCTCCAAAACACGGAAGAGACAGAGGTTTTTTTTCAACTCAACCATGACAAACAAGCCTAAAGAGCACAACTATGTTTAATAAAGCCTCAAGGCCACGTGGGAAAATAACCCCAGTAAGGTTGGGGTTTCCAAGGCAACCTAAGATTTCAACCCCAAACCCAAGATGGGTGCCGGGTTCAGAACAAGCCATGCTTAACGTTCAACATTTTCACCATCTCTTCTCACAGATGCGACATTACAACAGGGATGTTCTTGAGAGGTTTCTGAGATGTTCTTGAGATGTTACTGAGAACCTCACTAGTCATTTAACAAGCCTCTGTATGAGCCTGTCAGTGTTGGTGGAGAAAGATGTCACAGCTATATGCTACAGTCACAGTTATTATAATATGTAGAAAACAGAGGGAAGGAATAAGGGAATGCAAAACAGAAGAATTCTTGTATGTGCCAAAATAGCACCATATCCTGCCCAGAACTGCAGGCTGTGTCTCTCTCACCATTTCAAATTACCCTTCCTTCTACCGATGTTCCTGCTCTCACTGCAACACTCATAACTTGCCCTGGCTGGACACTGTAAACTATTACTCATTCATGTCACTACATAAAGATAAATGCAGATTAGATAAAACAGACCAGGACGGAAGACACACTTGTATGAAGGTCTCTTCACAACAGCCCCCACTGAAGATAAACCTTAGGTCAAGCACTAGAACAGAGTGTTCTAGTCAGTATTGGTTAAGTCTGTTCTGTGAAACTTTTTCCACATCTCTTTAAAAACCAGGATTGCATGCATACAATTACCACAATTTAAACTTCTTAGTGTGTAGAACTCATACATAAACGTTTGTGAAATGTGGTTAAAAGTGGGTGAACATTTTAACTAAGTTAGGCAAAACAATTTTACAAATGTGTTTAGCCAACTAAACTATAAAAAGTTGATCTCACCGTTAATTACAAAGACAATACAAACTACAGTAAATTTTGACTTTTACCATTTTAAATAAACATGACAGAACAACAAGCAACAACAAGCATTTGTGATATAAAATAACTTGAACAAAGAGTTCCTTTCCTGCGAGCACACATGCTATACGATCATTCAAATATGATATCGCATGACATGCAAATAAATATGACAACTTGTAAATTTATGTAACCCAACCTTTACTTATGGTTAAGTAAACAAAACTTTCCAACACATATTTCTAGACTGCACATAAATCGCTAACTGAACACAGTAAAGCCATTAATAAGCTGTTATGAAAATGACAGTGAGTTACAAGCCCGTTATTAAAGTCACCAACCCAGTTGGACGCCTGGCTGGCATGAGGCTTATATGCATTATTGTGTCTCACACCAGGTACAGCGACAAGCCCTGTGTGCTTAGTCAACATATGACAAGTCCTAATCCAGCCACCTGTCCACTATGGACACAACATCAGCCTTAAATACACAGTGCAGATAGAAAAATCTGTGCCACACAGCAAAACAAAAATTGATATCAGCACATATATAAAAATATATACACATATATAATATATACACATATTATATACACATATATAATATATATACAAATATATAATATAGACACAAATTTAAACATCAGCTGTTGTCACTGGTTCACTGACCAGCTATTCAACCAGTAATTTTAAACCCATAATCTCAAAACCCAAATAAACAGCTGGTTTATGAACAGAAGTGTTAATACTGTTCATTTTCTGTATTTTGTACCTTAAACATCCACATTTATATTTACACTGAGCAGCTGGTGGTTTGGTTGTGTCAACAGGCTGACATACACTGAGCTACATAACCATCTCTAAATGTATATTATATACAAAACACCTTTTGACTTATTCTTCCTATTGCCACAAACACAATTGTCATAAATGCATCCCACCTCTTAGGCTGTTGAATGAACGTTAGCATCTAGCATGAAGCTATCATGACAGACAGAAAGATACATTTGGTCGCTGTCAAAACGTGTTCTTTTATTATTCATCTTCACAGGTAGGAATATAATAAAAGCACTTGATAATAAAATGCCATGTTTCTCTTACCAACACAGGGGAGCTAAAACGGCACACAGCAACAACACGCGCAGCGTCTTCATCATCTTCCCGCGGGGACCAACATCCTCGCTTTTTATGTTTGCTCCTCTAATAGTGACGACAAAAGACAAGACCACCTAATAATGGTGACTGTTTACAACTGTATAAAAGCAAAGCGGGAGTGTTTAAAGACACAGGACAAACGCTTCAGCTACTTCCCGTGTTGAGACCCCCGCTGACGGTTTCTGACTGACTCTCCACCCGTACGCTGCTGTTACTCTGGCTGCCCCGCCCACTGCCCCGCCGTCGGCCAATAGGAATCCAGTATCGCGTTTTGACCCCGCCCACTTTCCAGTTTTAGACGCGTTGTACGTCATCAGACGCGTCACGTTAATAATAAGAGGCGTTAAATGATAATGTGCCACATTATTTATTCGGTCATAACTGATCATATATATATATATATATTACAGCGAATATATATTCGCTGTTAAAGTGTTCAAAGAAAGTATTTATTTAAACATATAGTCGTAGGCGCAAACGTGACTTTAACTGTTATATTTCATATTTAAAATATTTCAACAGATTATTAGCATTTCTGCGGTTTTAAAACGTCACAAATTATGTTTGCTCCTTGTTAACAACAAATATGTTTGTTGCAAACATGACGTGCTACGTTAAAGACTACATATACCACAATGCAACATTTTAGTACGTCGAGTAATATGCCGGTGAAAATTTCACGTGACTGTGGGTTAGGGTTAAATATGGATACATTTATGTAAAACAACTCCATAGTTTTTACAGACATGACAGCTCATCCATAAACAAAAAGACTGCACTGTTTGGCTTAGTAAAAATAAAGGACCGCTTTATTTATGAGGCGGGGTCCTCAAGTTACAACATTTCCGTGCGGCAGCCTTCATCGCTTTCTGAAGTTTTCATGGATGAGTAGTTAGAGGTGAAGAAACATGGATGTGTTCAGGGTGTTTGTGGCTCTTTTATCTTTGTGTGTGGCTGTGATCAGCGCTTTTTCTCAGTCTCTGGACAGCGACTTTACCTTCACGTTACCCGCCGGACGTAAAGAGTGTTTCTTCCAGAGCATGAAGAAAGACGCTTCGCTTGAAATCGAGTATCAGGTACATTGAGATCTTTGACATGATGAAGTTTTGATCTTTACATTGATGCACATAACGTGCAAAATATGTCTTGGACGTTTTATTATTCACGAAAAGGTCAACGTTGAAAAGATTCACACGCTTTAAACGGTGGCAGTGGTTGCATTTAAACAGCTTAAGTGGGTCGGTTGGTTGTACAACTTCTTAATATACAAACTAAGTGTTGTTAAAATGTCTTGTCGCGAAACTAGCTGCAACGATGATGCCCTTTAGTGATTTAATGCAATACATCGTATTGCATAGCGAACATTGCACTTGTTGCACAAAACGAAGCTGTCACAATGAAGCTAAAGGGCATTGTGGAGAAACGTAAAGGACTGTCATTCGTTAGCTATTCATATAAGTTATTCGTTAGCTATTCATATAACATATAAAAACCCCTTTATTGAGTCATTATCAAATGTTTATGATGTAGGTTCTGGATGGAGCGAGTCTGGATGTAGACTTTTACCTGCAGTCACCTAATGGTCACATTCTGACCTCAGACTACAGAAAGTCGGATGGAGTTCATACGTAAGCAGAAAGTATATTTATACTCATACGCAGACACCCCTAGTCTTCCTCTCTATTAATTCTGCACTTTTCATTCTGTTTCTATGATACGTGTCAACATCAGAGTGGAAACCGAAGAGGGCGACTATATGTTCTGCTTTGATAACACGTTCAGTTCTGTTTCTGAGAAAATTATCTTCTTTGAGCTGATTTTGGACAATATGGATGACGGAGGAGATTCTGAGGACTGGAAGGCGTACGTTCAGGGAACGGACCTCCTGGACATGAAACTAGAAGATATCATGGTAAGACCTTTGTGTTTGTGAAGACCCTGGTTTAATATAGTTCTGAACATCTGCAGATCTGTCAGGTATTTGGTATTAAAGGTATTCATTTATTAAATTCCTTTTAAAATGCATTTTCTTGTTTGTGTTTCCTTTTGGATAAAATGTGAAAATATGCTACAAATGAAAAAAAGAGAGAAAAAGTTGTAGAAATGAGTTGGTTATAACCCAAAACTGTGTTTTGTAATGTGGATTAGCAAGAATTGAGCAGCTGAGAATTTAGACAGTCAGTTATCATGTCACGTATTGTGAAGCATTTGCAAACAAAACTTGAGTTCTTGAGAATCCAGTTGTTTAAAGTCACTTTCACGCCTGTGAACAAAAAAAACTTCATCATTTGTGTTTCCACAATATTCAGGCTTGTTTGCACATGTGGTGTTAGTAGTTATGTGTTGAGGTGACATTCGTTTGAACCAAAGCGATGACAATGAACAGACATGCAAGGCATGCAAACGGCCAGCATGCAGTGCAACACAGGTGGTGTCACTGTGCCCCTGTCCGTATGTGAAATGGAAGGAGTGGGGCCACTAGCCAAGTAAAATGTATCTGATTCTGCACAGATGCCATTTAAAGAAACAACAGGAAGGTTTCAAATGAAAATTACAGCTGTGGAGGAAATTGTTCCTATTGGGTCAAAGTGTTTGTGTCCATTAGCCATTGTCTTCAGAGTGCATGTACCATATCCAGATAGTTTCCTTTTAAGATTTTATCACCTTAATCTTTCTTTGACATTTATCTGAGACTCCTTATGTCTACATCATTGGTTATTTTTCTTTGAATTAATTTAATTTTCTTCCTAATTGTTTAAAAGAAAAGCATTGTGCTTCAGTTTCTTTTATCTCTTGTCTTTCTCAGCCACAAACTCAACTCTGACTAAAAAACATGTAGAAACTTTGTTTATACAATCTTATTTGTTCGCAGGACACCATCAACAGTGTGAAAGCTCGTTTGACCAAGAGTCTACAGATCCAGAATGTACTGAGGGCCTTCGAAGCTCGTGACCGCAACCTGCAAGAAAGCAACTACGAACGGGTCAACATGTGGTCTTGTACCAACCTCGTTGTCATGGTGATCGTATCCGGGGTTCAGGTCTACTTACTACGCAGCCTCTTCGATGACAAGAGGAAAATGCGCACATAGCCTCGCCTGCTGCTACTGACTAAAGAGACACGCACTGCCTCACTCACTTTTTCGTTAATATTTTGCTCCATCCTCCATTTTGTCTCATCAAAGTGTCCTTGGACTGGTGATAGCTGCAGTTTCTCTTCTCCTCTGCCTACCTTCCCACTTTATATATCAGTCTTGCCTTGTTGCGATGAAGACAATCGTTTTCTACCTGAGCCGAGCATTCTGTGATCCTGATAAAATTAGATATTAATGTCATATATAAGCTGCTAGTATGTGTGAGATCTCTGAGATCTCACCTGGTGTTTGACTTCTGCGATGTTTTTAACGTTACGGCACATGATACCGGAGAATTCATAATTTGTGTTTTGTACAACATTGTGTTTTATAATTGAAAATCCTTTATGATTTACTGTATAAAGAGTAGTTTCTGAATTTTCGCAGGCACTGATAAATATATACTAACATGCAGCATTCTTCATGTTTTTGTAACAAAGGGGCTAAATATTTTGAAGTGAAGCGTTTGTGAATAGTCATGTGTGAATAAAGTATTTTGTATGTTAACCACACCCCAGGCTTATTTTAATGCTAGTAATTATAAAGGCAAGCACACCTACTATGTCTCCAAAATGCTATGACCTTTATCTAATTAACTTTAATTTAACACAACTCAAACACAGCATGCCAACTTAACACCCCCTTTTAGAAGCTCTGCTCAGTGCTAGCCTGTCACAGGGGGATGAGTTACTGATCAGCTGGAGTTGGGTTTGGCCCAAGAAACGGTTCTTGGCTTCGTAAATCACTAGACGCTTTAGCAACAGAATGCATGACTTAGTGCTGACAACAGCCTCAATCCCTCATCCATCAGTGACCGCAGGTCTTCTTACTGTAACCTGAGGGGGGCAGACTGCTAAACCAATACATGTGCTTCACTCTGTGTTTAGAGTTACTGTGTTTAGTAACTTATAGATAGGCTGGAATCCTTTGCTGTTTGACTTCTGACATAAAGAAACGTTCATTCTTTGATGAGTAGCGTAACGTTTTTAAAGCTTATTGAGTTCCTTTAGCACAGAAACATAAGTGTTTGAGTTTAAGGAGCAAGATTTTCGCCCTGGTAAAGGTCAGGCTATTTCTGTGTTGTTACTACGACAAACACCTTCCGCTGAGAGGACCTTTGGGGAGCTGCTGTCATGGTAACAATAAAGCCGTATTTTTAAATTAAATTACAGTAACTTGTGCTTCAAATTCTGTGTTTATAATAATTGTGTTGTTTTCTATCAAGTCTCAAAGCACAAGTTCCAGACAGAAGGTCCCATGATTTTACTTTGGCATTGAATAATTGCATTTTAGTGTAATTCCACAGAATGTGTATTTTTTCAGACACAGCACAGCACAGAAAGTGAGCTTATCAAAATTATAATGAGGATGTTCATTATTTTTGTTTAAATGCATAAACAATATTAGACAACTGCATATTATTAGACCTGTGAAATTTTGTAATCACTTTATCTTATGTCTGTATCTGCTGGCAACAAAAACAGATTATATATATATATATATATATATACACACACACACACACACACACACACACACA